>PVIU01005266.1:10851-115860 GCA_004026605.1 Ondatra zibethicus | reverse complement strand
CTATGTGTGTGTACCTATGTGTGTGTACCTATGTGTGTGCCTGTGTGTGCCTATGTGTGTGTACCTATGTGTGTATGCATATGTGTGTGTGCCTATGTGTGTGTGCCTATATGTGTGTGCCTATGTGTGTGTACCTATGTGTGTGTACCTATGTGTGTGCCTATGTGTGTGTACCTATGTGTGTGTGCATATGTGTGTGTGCCTATATGTGTGTGCCTATGTGTGTGTGTGCCTGTGTGTGTGCGTGTCTCTGTGTGTGCCTGTGTGTGCCTGTGTGTGCGTGCCTGTGTGTGTGCACGTGTGTGTGCCTGTGTGTGTGCCTATGTGTGTGCGTGCCTATGTGTGTGCGTGCCTATGTGTGTGTACCTATGTGTGTGTACCTATGTGTGTGCCTGTGTGTGCCTATGTGTGTGTACCTATGTGTGTGTGCATATGTGTGTGTGTGCCTATATGTGTGCCTATGTGTGTGTGTGCCTATGTGTGTGTGCCTATGTGTGTGCCTATGTGTGTGTGCCTATGTGTGTGTGCATATGTGTGTGTGTGCCTGTGTTTGCCTGTGTGTTTGCCTGTGTGTGTGCTTGTGTGTGTGCGTGCACATGTGCATGTGCCTGTGTATGTATGTATGTGTGTGTGTGCCTGTGTGTGTGCACCCACCTGTGTGCGGGCATGCAGAAATCAAGGATAGTCTCAGGTGTGCTGCTGGGATATCCTCCACATTTTGTATGAAGTGGTGTCAGAGCCTCCTGTCCCCGCTTCCCATCTCATCCCACCAGAGATGGCGAACACTTGCCACATCCCCCTTTAAATGTGAGTTCTGGGAATCTAGCTCAGGTCCTTACACCTGCATGGCAAGAACTTGCCCGGCTATCTCCCTGGCTTTGTGTGAGAGTCTTAAAAGCCTGGCTGAGAGATCATCTCTCCACCTGAAGCAGGATGAACATCCGGAGGGTCTCTCTGGGATGTCTTCACAGAAGCCCAATATTCCCCAGGCAAACACATTTCACCCTGCCTCTCCATCACGCCTGAGAACACCTGGGCAGCTGCCACCTTGAAATACAAAGGCAAATTATGAAGTTAACCCCCCTCACTACTCTCTGCAACCCAGGCTGATAATAAGACAAAGAGCAATTTCCTTTTGTGGATTGTGAAACTGCATGGGGGAAATACCTTTCCTCTGATCTGGGTGACTCAGAGCAGTAGCACTGCCTGTGCCCTGCCTCTGGGCTGTCATGATCACAAATGGATATTTATCAGCCTCTGCTGCTCGTATGCCACTTGTGAGAAGCCTGGGGACAATTAAGTCCCACTCTTTTCCCCCTTAATTATTAAATTATACCCTAGACGACTAAATGCTTCAAGTCCTAAGGACAAAACCAAAAACAATCAATTTGGACACACAGGACAAAGCAGTGGCAGTGAGAACAAATGACATTCACCAAGACGACATCAGCTTCTCCCTAAGACATCAGCTTCTCCCTAAGACATCAGCTTCTCCCTAAGACATCAGCTTCTCTATGCGTCTCAGAAGTCTGGAAGCGGCGAGTGAACAGGACACACCCAGGTTGGAGGACTTGCTCAGACTATGAAAGGCTAGGACCCTGACCTTATTACATACTTTCTCCACCTTCTGGTTGATGGAATTTGAGAGTTCCAGGTAGGTAGCTCATCTGCCAGAGTTTTTCTAAATATTTCTTAAAGGCACACCTCGCCTGGACCCCAACTGGAATTTTCAAATAAGAAAGCATGCCCAAGGAATGCTTCGGAGGTAGGTGTGGTGGCAGAGACCTTTAATCCCAGGGCTCAGGAGACAGAGGCAAACAGATCTCTGTGAGTTCGAGGCCAGCCTGTTTGCTATAGTGAGTCCAGACTGGCCAGAGTTACATAGCGATACCCTGTCTCAAAAAGCCAATATATATATATATATTCTTGGTATCCCCAAGCTGGGTGTGCATGTGGAGATCAGAAGTTGGCAATGGGTATTCTCGATCATGGACCACTTAGTTTAACAGGCTCTCTCTTTGAACCCAGGTCTCTCTTTGAACCCAGAACTGTACTCTCTATGATCCAGTGTGCCCTGGGGAATCCCCACTTCTGCTTTGGAGCCTGTAGACCTCAGACAGGACAGCCCACCCTCGGGATCCAGACTCCAGTCTTCACGCACACACAGCAAGCGCCCGATCTGCCGAGCCGTCTCTGCAGCCCCTTAAATGGATATTTATATAAACCAGGCCAGAAACCACATACAGAGAAGAATTACAGTTTTCCTGGGAATTTCGCAGGGTCTAAGGCAAAGTCACCCATGCTGAGAGCTGTCTTGGGTGGAATGGTTTACAGAACTCGTTCTGTAGAGGAAGGTCAGTCAATAAATTCACAAATGATAAAGGAACAGCACACGTGGGCTTCGTAATGTGTGACTGACTTTTATCAAATGGGGCTATTACTGCAAAGAAAACAAGTAAACTTTAAAAATAGCCTTTCTTGAGGGAAGACAGGGTCTCTATAGTGATATTTTGTTTGTAGTCTAACAAATAAAGCTTGCCCGAAGATCAGAGTGCAAAGCTAAGCTACTAGTTAACCATAGAGGCCAGGCAGTGGTGGCACACACCTTTAATCCCAGCACTAGGGAGGTGGAGACAAGGAGTGACGTGGCTGGGCAAAGAGAGGAGTATAAGGCTGGAGGAGACAGGAGCTCAGGTGCATTCTAAGGATTCTTAGAGACAAAGCAGTCTGAGGATCCATAAAGATAGGATTGATTGCCCCTTTGCTCTGAGCATTGGTAGAGGTAAGAACTGTATAGTGGCCGACTGCTCTGTCGCTCTGATCCTTCAGCTTGGCCCGATAGCTGACTCTGGGTTTTTATTATTGAGAACAATTAGAATCCGTGCTACAGGTCTCTCTGTGTAGCTCTGGCTGTCCTGGAACTCACTATGTAGACCAGGCTGGCCTTGAACTCACAAAGATCCACCTGTTTATGCCTCTCAGGTGCTGGGATTAAAGGGGCACACCACTACATCCAGGTAGCTTTGACTTTTTAAAAGATTTTTTTAACATTTGTGTGTGTGTGTGTGTGTGTGTGTGTGTGTGTGTGTGTGTGTGTAGGTATATGAGTGTAGGTGCCTGCAGATTCTAGAAGAGAACATTGAACCCGCAGGAGAAAGCTCCTAACACTGAAGCAGTTGTACGTACAGGCCAGATTAGACTGGATCGCACAGGCTGTCTTTGTGACCTTCCGATATGTGAAGACCTTTGAGAGGAGAAAGCCATGGTGATATATTTAAACAGAACAAATAAGAGCTAGGTACTTACATAAAGGGACTGAGTTTAACAGAAGACAGAGCCTAAAATGTGAATCCACTGTGGATAAATGAGTAGTCACTCAAGAGAGCTTGGGCTAACCCGGAAGCAAAGCTTGTCTGGGAAGTTTTCACAAGGCCACACAGAGCCGGGTGTGCCCAGTGAGGTTCCATGGGCCAGAACAGTAATGATGCTGATATTATTCACCAACAACATGACCAGATGAGATGGTTACAGGGACCAGCAGGACAGCTGAAGGGGTGACCAAGAGGACTGGCTGGTGATGTGATGCACAGATCCACAGTAAACACCCAGATGAGGGAGTGGACACTGAAAATATTCACATTGTTTCCTCACTCATCAGAGTATGAACCAGAGGCCCAGGCTATGTTAGACAGATACTAGTCTAAGAACTTGAATCAAACCATTGACCTGGGCATTTAGGTTTAGAGGGTTTAGGTTTAATGGTAAGCAGCAAATATAATAAGATAATTATGAATTATGTCAAGGGAGGATAAGAATTGAGAAAGGAGGAAAAACACAGAGCAGACAACTGTAGGCAACAGTCTCGGAGTGGTCAGGACAGGCCACACAGAGGACGAAGATTTAAGCAAAGATTCCAAGAAGCTATGAAGTGAGCCCAGAGGCTGTAACCTCTGGAGACAGCTCCAGAGAGAGGAGCTAAGGCTAGCCCGCAGGGACAGGGGACAGATGCGTGCTCTCAGGAATAGCGTGGGGGGTGACTCATGAGGCTGGGAGGCAGCGGTGAGGGGAAGCAGATGAGGCTGGAGGTCATCGTGCTAGAAAGTCCCAGGAGGCCCGCGCAGCTCTCTCCCACAATGAGTTTTCCTGTTATCATCAGGGGCTGTTGAACAAGACAGAGAGAGAGAATCTGACGCTGAGTTTAAAGTTCCCGCCCAAGCTGCCGGGTGAGGAGCAGGCTGAAGAGAGCAAAGATCTTCCTGAGCTTCTTGTCCCAGCTCTGGGTTGAAGTGACCCCAGCAGGTGCGGGACAATGGAGGTGATTCCTAAGGGGATTGATTGGGTGTTACTGGTTCTAACAGGAAGAAAGTGGTTTCAGGAGCTGCCAGAACAGCTCTCCCCATAACAGACATGTGTACAAATAGTGTGCGTATTACAGATTGTGAATGCTGCTGCTTGCACGGTTCTTCCAAACGAATGACAGCATTTAGTGAGACATGGGTGCTTCTCTAGGGCGGCAGTGGAGCCCTGTGGCCCGGCACACGGGTGCTGCTTGTGTGTTTGCTGTAGTTATTACTCGGCCTGTGAGAGGTGGAGAGGTGTGGGCTGACTTAGCAAATGGAAGTTTATTTGAAGGTTAAAGGCCAATGTGGGTTAAAGGGCAGAGAGGATTATAAACTAAGTGCCCATTTTTATTTTAAAAACCAAAGAATACAGTTTTTACAGTTATTCTCCTTTTTTAAAAAAAAATGGTTTTATATTTCGCACGTGCATGTGTGAAAGAGAGAGAGAGAGACAGACAGACAGACAGACAGACGTGTGTGCCGGTGCCTGAGGAGGCCAGAAGAGGGCATCAGATTCCCTGGAGCTGGAGTCACTGGAGGTTATGTGCTGCTCCATGGATGCTGAGAACTGAATTCGAACTCCTAACCTCTGCAAGAGCAGCCAGGGCTCTCAACTAGCAAGTCTTCTCTCCAGAACCCCACCCCCCCCCTTTTTTTTTGTCTTGATCCAATATTGAATATCACAGACTGTACAGAGTGTACCCTATGCTGTTGGCTTTTTTTTTTCTTTCAGAAAGACTGTTCCCCTCTCCATCCTCTGCATCTCGGATCACTCCCTGCTACACCCACGCCCTCCTGGGGCAGATTCAGTCAACTTCCAGTTGCTATGTACCCTCGGGACTCGGAGAAAAAAACTGGTCCTGTGCTTACTGGACAGGCAGCGCCACAGGGACCGCACTTACCAGTCTGACTCTCATCTCCCCCACCCTTTCAGAGGCAGCTTTGGTTTTTTTCAAGTGTCTCACTATGTAGCCCAGCTGGGCCTTGAACTCACTCTAACGGCTCCAGACTCATAATGACACTCCTGGCTAGGATGATGGGACTGCACCGTTGTGTCTGCCCGTGCGTTTGTTTATGTTCAGCCAGAATCTGCCTCTGACATTCTGGATCCACTTGGGACCCTGTCCCCTAGGAAGGGGTCCGCAAGGACATTGCCCAGCCCTACATTCCATGTCCACCTTTGCCTCCTGAATGGGCACAGAAGAGACTGTCATCTTGAAATAAGACACCTAGGAACAGCTTCTGGGGAGAGAGCCCGGTTGACAGGAACCCCTGCTCCCTGGGGTGCTAACCTGAGCCTCACACCCTCACATATCTGTTCAGAACCGAGAACACTAAAGCTCCCTCCCTAGCCCGGCTTCTGGCCCGGCTGCTAGGTAATTCTGCCTTGTTTAGTCCATTTCATTGATTTTGCTACCACTGTTTCTAGATCTAGGAATCCTCCTGCCGGAGTGGCTGAGTGAATCAGGCAGAGTTAGGCTTGGGGAGTCCTTGCTACTTTCAAAAGCCCTTCTGCGCTCCCCCAAAACCCAGGGTCCAGTCCACAGCCGAGGCATGTCTGCCATTGCTGCCGCCTGGCTCAGCCCTCTGGCCAGTGCGTCTTCCTCTTTCTCAAGCGTGGCCAGGGCTCATGGAGCCAGGCTCAAGCCTCTGCCAGTCCACACTCTGCACGTCTGTCTTGCTGCAGAGTGAGAGTGGACATGTTTCCTGCCTGACACAAAACCTATCCACCTTCTTTTGTTGCCTTGGAGCTAAGATTTATTATTTACTTGTTTATTGATTTGGATTTGAGATGGTAAGCAGAGAAAAACAAAGACAAAGTTACTCCCTTTTTTGTCTGTTTTCCTTTTTCTTTTTCTTTTTTTTCAATATCAGAAGACTTGAGCTGTTACAATAGAGACAGTATGGGTTGGGTGTGGTGGCCAAAAATGTTGACTCTGATCCTTCAAACAAGACTGGGCCAAGGCACCGTCTACAGGCCTCTTCCCACCTTCTGTTTCTCTCCATGTTTTTAATTGTGTGTTCATTTGCTCATTTTCGGCTTTCTGAACGCTTTCTGATTTATACTCCAGTTTCATGCTCTATGTTTTTGTCTATACCTCATCTGTTAAACTTATTCGTTAAAAAATTGTGGATGGTGTTGGGGATCACACCCGGAGTGTGGGTGCCATTTTAAGAGGTCTTTAGCACGGTTCATAGAGGGATGAGTGTCACGCGGGGTTTCCCTCCACACGGAAAGCTTTAAATCCTGGTGAATGATGCTCAAAGAGAAATGAATACATTGCCCATCTGTTCAGGAGACAGGCGATCTCTTCAGGAAGAGCCTGGGTAGTAGTTAAGACACTGAACGTGTGTGTGTGTGTGTGTGTGTGTGTGTGTGTGTGTGCGCGTGTGTGTGTGTGTGTGTACATATGAATGTACGTATGAATGACTGAATTTGGCACCTCTAGTACACTAAGGAAGAAATTTGTATTTGTTTGAGCCAGGGTCTCACTAAGGTGTTGATGCTGGTCTTGAATTCTTTCTGTAGCTCAGACAGGGCTTGAACATTTGATTTTTCCTGCCTTAGCCTCCCGCATAGCTAGAACCACAAGCTTGTACCACCAGGGCCTCCAGGCATCCCCATGTATTCAAGTGGCCATATTGTAATTGAACCATTTAATCACCTAATACACTCCCGGGGTGTGTGTGTGGGGGGGGTGTGGGTGTGTGTGTGTGTGTGTGGTGTTCATAGTGTATTCCAGTACATGTATTTGGGGGGCATTCCCAATTAGAGGCCAGAGGTTGATGCTGAGTGTCTGGCTCCAGCACACTCCTCATTTTTGAAAACAAGTTTTCTCACTGAACTTAGAGCTCACGCATTGTCCCGGCTGGCCATCAAGCCCCGCCTTCACATGTCCAGTGCGGGGAGCATGCACCATGCACCACTGCTGCATCTGGCTTCTTACACAAGTGCTGGAGATCTGAACTCAGGCCTTTCCACTTACCCAGCAAGCACTGTGCTGACTGGGTCATTGTCCAGTCTCTGAGCAACTTAACCCTACCAATAGCTGAGAATGGTTTCTTGAGCCCTATAGAGCAAAGCAGAGGTATAAAACACAACCACAAAGTGTGCAGAGATATTCAGTACTGATGTCAAGTCATTGTGACTGTGATTTCTAGGAGCTGGCAGTCAATTCTAAAACAGAAAGCTGGATGTGTGGGCATTCTCCCAGACAGCCTTACAAGAATCTAAATTAGTAATCTGAGCATCTTGGGGGTATCACCATGGCACTGGTAGCAATAAGCACATCCAGTGTGAATTTTTGTGGGCATGGAGATGACTTGGGGGTGGGGCGGCAAACAATCCATTCCACTCGGTTACCCATGATGCTGCAGTATAGAACCCAGATTCCAGAGTCAGCATGGAAACATTCCCCAGCAGCCCGTCGACTTTATGAATGAAACTAAGTCAGTCATTTAAGAATTGCCTTCTGTGTCAGCTCTCCTCTCTTTGGTGAAAAGACAAGGCTCAACCAACTTAAGGGAGGAGAGGCTGACTGTGCTTACAGGAATACAGCATATCATGGTGGGGGCGGCGTGGTGGCCAGATCCATCTCACATCTAGGTGGGTCAGGAAGTAGAGTGGGCCATAGGTGTGAAGGGTTTCCCCACAGAGACCCACTTCCTGAAGGTCTCGCAACCTCCCCGGACAGCACCACCAGCTGGAGACCGAGTGATTGCTCCAACACACGAATCTCTGGGGACATTTCACATTCGGGTCTTCGCATTTCCCACTGACGGGTGTGTCCTGGAAAGCTGCCAATCAAAAGGAAGGCAGGAGGAACAGACAGATGAACAGCACTGGAGTTAGCTGTGTTAATCCACAGCTAAGGGCCTATGTGACTTTGTGCCTAAACACACTACTGTGACCCAAGACACAAGTCTGAGCTGAATGTCATTGTCACCTGCAAAGTATAGTTGCTTTCATTAGAAACAAGTGAGCCAATAAACTGTAAAACCAACAAGCAAATAAAAACACCCTACTCACATAGGATGAAAATGCCTTTCTCAAAAATATCTCCCATTTCCTGATACCAAAGTTTACCACCAGACATGAATTTTGTTTAAAATAAAAATAAACAGGATGTGGAGGCACACACTCAAGTGTCCAAGGCAGGAGGATTATCTCAATGATAAGGCTAGCCTGAGCTATATACTGAGCTCCAGTTCAGCCAGAGAAAAAGAAAGGAGGATGGGGGGGAATGAAGGAAGAAAGGGAGAGTGGGAGAGAAAAGAGAGGGAAACTTGTGGAAAGGGGAGAGAGGGAGGGAAGAAGGAAAGGAGGGAGAAGAGAGGAAAAGGGGAGAGGAGAGGGAAAGAGAGGAGAGGAGAGAGAGAAGAGGGGAGAGTAGAGAGGAAGAGGGGAGAGAGTGGAAAAAGAGAGGTGATGGAAACAGCATGGTATATTATGGTTCTGAAACCTGGGTGCCAGTACCGACCAGAGGTGAGTCCTTCAAGTCTGTGAGCCCGTTTCCTCCTATGCAAAGCAAAGCAGAGATAACAAATTCTCCCTCCCAGCTGTGCAAGGTTGTTTTTTGTACCCTCCTGTCTCTGGGTTCCCTGCACAGCCACCATACTTCCTGCCAGGCGTGTGTCTTTATAGACTGCATCCCTAGCTGCTCTCCCCCGCATCCCATGTGTCCCCTGCAGCCAGCTCTCATCAACTGCAATCTCTTGTGCCAGACTAGGAATCCTCCAGCCGAGCACACTGGATGTTCTAGTGCCCACAGAAGAGCCCCGTGAGCCTGGCTGAGGTGCCCGCTTGCTTTATTTCTCATACTCTTGAGAGGGACCTCTTGGGTCCGAGGACAAGCAGGTGGTATGACCCAAGGACCCCTTCTGCACCTCCCTTTCTCATTTCTCTTTTTCATCTTTCTAGTCATGACTTATTTGCATGCTGGCCCCACCATTCGAGGGAGATGCCATTTATATTCCCTCAGCCCCAGGCTGAGCGCTTCCCCTCCCATGGCAGCTGTTGCACGGATGAAAATGATGTGGGCTTTCTAATGCTGCAGGCGGCGGTTCTAATCCTGGCCTGGGTATTTACTCACTGTGCGGTTAACACTGACTTCTCTGAACTCGCATTTCCTCATCTGTTCAAAACGGAACTCATATCCACGCCTCGGGGTTCTTGTGACTAAAGGAGAGGCTTGCATCTGAACCACACGTGGTGATCAATAAATACCGACTATCTCACTCCCACAGACGCTTCCTTCTCTCGATTCTTTGCTAGGCTGCCAGAAGTTCCAAGCTCTTTACTCTCCATGGCCCTGCACCTTGCCCTGTCCGTCCTTTCTCTGCCTTCTTCATTTGTCTGGCTTCATTTGTGCTGTTGCTATAAAACACCTTGACAAAGAGCAACCGAGTGGAGGGTTTATTTGGCTTCCGTGTCCAGACTACAGCTCATCGCTCGAGGAGGTCCAGGCAGGAACTCAAGCAAGCTAGCCACACCACATCCACCCAAGAGCAGAGAAAGACACCCACACTGCCTGCCTGCTTGTTGCTTCATGCGGCTTTCTCCTTTTTTCAGAGTTCAGGAACCCCTGCTCAGGAAGGAATTAGCATAGGTGCTCTTGTCTCAGAGTGCCTCAGGTCAAACCTCAGACACCTCCTCCCAGCTGTCCCCACGGACATGCCCTGACTTGCCTACTGCATGGGACTGTGTCAGTGGGGTGACAGGGAGGCAGGAGGCTCTGCTCCATGGCTTCTGTGTCCTCCCTGGTCACAGGCTGGCCCTGGTCTCAGTAGGGTGACAGACAGGCAGGAGGCTCTGCTCCATGGCTTCTGTGTCCTCCCTGGTCACACGCTGGCCCTGGTCTCAGTCTTTCTGGGTCCTTACTGAATCTCACTTTCTTTACACTCATCACGAGTGATTCGCCTTCATGTTTTTCTAACCTCAAATTTCCTCTTTCAAATTAACTTTTCCCCTTCTGCCAAATTACTCTCTCCACTCGCCTACACACACACACTGCAAAACCATCGGTCTATTCCGGAGCGGTCAGAGAATGTTTCCTTAAGTGTTGTATTTTTAATTCTTTTGACCTTAAGGTTTTGAGATACAGCCATTTAAGGATAAGCCTAGCCCCATTTTTGTATCCTTAAAAGTCTGACTTTCTTCTTCCACAATGCATGCCCATCTGTGTCCAAACATTTATACCCGCCTTTCTTCTGTGGCCTTCCATGTTTATAATGGTTTCTTCTTAAAATGTCTCCCTTCATCTGTGAACTCATCTTTCTCTGAGCTGGTAACTTCCAGTCATGAGCTCTGCTATTTGATCTACCCAATGTAAGAAGGCGTGGATGTCGCCAAGTGGCCATGCTGTATATCCCGGACACACACGTCGTGTCTTTAAGATCAGTCAACTACAAACTTTTGTCTGATCTGATGCTTAATAGAACATGGGTTTCTTTCTTCCCCTTTTCCGGGAAGTGGATGTAACTCACGAATTGAGCTGTGCAGTGACTGGAGGAGATCCAGCTCTGAGTCCGCAGATAGCATCTCATCCCTAGAAGCCCATCTGGTCCTAGGTCCCGGGCACTCGTCATTTTCTGCTGTCACACTGCAATGCCCAGCGCTCAGCCATCTCAGTGCCCAGCCTCTGGGCCCAAACCCCATTTCCTTCTACCCAAACTCTGGCCCATGATCTGTTGTGCCCTGTGCTGATGGATCCAACTTTACCCTGCTATGACAAACACCAGCTCCTTAATCTGCTTGTTTATTACGTAAAATTGAAAATTTGCATTAGCTGTTTTGTTCTTTTGTATGACAAAAACATTAATAAAGATGAGTGGAAGAAAGGGAGTGAAGGAGGGTTTATTTTGCTCACAGTTTTAGGCGACAGACCATCATAGCAGGTTAGTCAAGGCAGCAGGACCATGAGGCTACATCACACCCATGGGCAGGAAACAGAGAAACAAATGATGCTCAGCTTACTGTCCCCTGTCATTCAGCCCCAGGACCCCAGCCCATGCAATGGTATCTCTCACACTTAGGCTGGGCCTTCCCATCTCAAGGAGCCAACTCTAGAAAGTTCCTCATAGACATGCCCAAAGGGAAATACTCCCAGGCAATTCTAGATTCTTCAGCCTCGGGTGCTAAACACATAGCAAATGTCAGGTTTGGGGCTACCTCAGTTAACACTTGTAAATTCAACTTTTATTTCTATTTTTCTAATTAGAAAACTCAAATCTGGGGATGGTGGTACCAGCCTGTAATCCCAGCATTCATTCTCACAACTTAGACTTCATGACCGGAACTCGGTTTAGCCCATCATTTGATGATTGACACCCTAGGAACACTCAAGGAGGAGCAGTTCCAGGAATTCACAGATGCCCACTCTCCCGTGGGGGAGTCCAGGGGCTCCTTTTCTAATAGAAATCTGTGCCCTCACGATCCTGCTGATTACAGGACCACCTGATAATATTTCCCAATAGTAACCCAAGGCTCAAATGTGATCGCCCTTAATTTCTGTGTTTACTCATTTATAAACACATTCACTCACAAATATTTAAGTACTGTTATTATTTGATTCTGAAATGCCCCCACAGGCTAGTATTTTAGGCATTTGTTTTCAAACTGTGGATACTATTTGGGGAGACCATGGAGTGTTTTAGAGGGTGGGGCCTAGCAGGAAGTAAGCTCTGGGTTGGGCTTCTGAAGATTATATCTTGGTCCAGGGTTCTGATTTCTCTCTGCTTCCTGCCCCACATGATGTAAGGACCCTGTATCAGGGGCTTCTGCCGCCACGAATGCAGCAGGCCTTCCCTGCCACTGTGGCTAAAGCCCCCTGAAACCAGGAGCCGAGGTATGTCTTCTCCCTAAGTCGTTTCTTTCAGGCGGTTTCCTCATGGTGACACAAATGTGACTACTATAATAGACCCGGCCTGCGCTGAAACACAGCAACACATGCCTGTTCAAGGCCATTGCTCCCAAGGAGCAGAAATCCCGAAGGAAGAGACAAACAATCAGACAAATATCTTCAGATGGGGATAGGTGTCCAAATACTTTAAAAACCATAGAGGTGGCATTAATACTACTCAAATAACCGATAACCCAGCAGCTATGGGTACAACACACACACACACACACACACACACACACACACACACAAGCTGTAGTGCTTAGTATGATCCAGGAAACAGATGAAGCTTCCACATATTAACTCAATGGACCCTCACAACCCTGTGAGAAAGAGACTACAGCTACTTCCACGCAACATCCTGAAGCTGAGTAGCTTGCCTCAGTTCAGGAGACTGGAGGTATGGCCGAGGGTAGGGGCTATGTGGGCGGGAATTACCTTAGACAGAATGGTCAGGGGATGTTCTCTGAGGAGCAGATACTTAGCTGGACCCCCGCATTGCGATAAAGAGCCAGTCCTGGAATGTTGTGGGTGAAGAGCACGCCTGGCAGCGGGAACACGTTAGGGCCCTGAAGTTGCTAGGGTAGACATGTTAAGAAAGAGCAGCAAGGCGGACATGGAGTGATTGACACAGACAGTGATGGCCAAGAGGAAGGGTCAGGGAGGCCTTAGGGGACGATTCAGGGTGGAGTGTGGCTACTAGGCAAGAGCTTGAGGCTTCCTCTGGGGGGGTCACAGAAAGATTTAAGATTCTGTAATGACAGGGCATGAGACACATGTTCAGGGCCAGGCTGGCTCCTGGGTGCAGAATCGGCTGCAAATGCCTGTCTTAGTTAGGGCTTCTATTGCCATGACAAAACATCATGACCAAAAAGCAAACTGGGAGGAAAGGGTTAAATAACCCTTTGGCTTACACTTACATATTGCTGTTTATCACTGAGGGAAGTCAGAATAGGAACTCCAGGCAGGAACCTGGAGGCAGGAGCTGATGCAGAGGCCATGGAGGGTCCTGCTTACTGTCTTGCTCTCCCTGGCCCACTCAGCCTGCTTTCTTACACAGCCCAGGACCACCAGCCCATGGGTGGCACCACACACTATGGGCTGGGCCCTCCCACACTGATCACTAAATGGGAAAACGCGTTACACCTGGGTCTCATGGCCGCCTCTTCTTGGCTGAGTCTTCTTCCTCTGATGACGCTCACTTGTGTCAAGTTGACACACAAAACCAGCCAGTGCACCTCCCAAGTGGACAGAGCATGGCATGGGGGGGCTGTAGCAGGGCTGCAGGTGGAAGGGGAGGGGAGGGCTCCCCTGTGATGGAAGCACGGAAGGAGTGGTTCCAGATGGGCTCGAGGGGAAAACCAGCACGTCAGCTGTCAGGCGGATGAAGAAGACAGAGGGAAGTCACGGATGGGACTGTCTTCAGCCTGACACCAAGACAGCTCTGAGACAGTTGTTTAAATGCCAGATATTTTGCAAGCAGCTGTCAAACACGGCCGTTCTTAAAATTTAAGTTGCAAAACCTGCAATTAAATAAATTGTGTAAAAGCGGAGGTGATCAAAAGTGCACACGTACCTGGTCCTAGCTGCTCTTCTTTCTCTGGATTCTCGCTCTTCTCAGGGGAGAACATTCAGTGGAAACATTACATAACATGGAACTATTGTGCTTTCACTGATGACAGGGTCTGGAGCCTGCAGTTAGCCATGGTGGCCCAGTCTTTACACCACAGCAATGAGCAAATGTTACAAACCAGAGCTTGGATTCCTTTTTTTTTTTTAAGATTTACTTTTATTTATAAAATTGTGTCTATATGTGTGTAGGGGTTGGGTGTGTGAACCTAAGTGTGGGCGCCCTCAGACAATAGAAGAGGGTATCAGACCTGGAGCTGGAATTAAGGCTGATGTGGGTGCTGGGTCCCAGACCTAGGTCTTCTGAAGGAACAGCAACTGCCCTCAGCCCCTGAGCAGCCTGTCCCTCCAGCCCCATCAAATTACTGCTTCATTGACTGTCTAGAGCTAAGCAACTCACGAGGGAAATCTGAAAGGTGACAGTCACGCTTGGAAGCACCCCGAGCCTGCAGTCACCGGATTAAGAACAGCACCAAAGAGGTGTCAACCTGGCAGTTTCCAAACGTCTTATGTGACAGGGAACGCCTCTGACTCCTTGTCTACTTCAACCTAAAGTACAGAGGCAAGAGTTAGCCCATCACCCTGGATGAGGGAAAAACAAAAACAAAAACAAAAAACCCAAAACCTTGCTGCTTTGTTTTCATTTACGGGAAGATTTCTGTTACAGTTTTGTTCTAGGACCTTCTTTTGCATACGCTAGGTAGATGGTCCACTGCGGAACTATGTCCCCAACCTCTGGTTCGCTTTCAATGTGCGACTGACAGATCCCATAAGAGATATTAGGCCAGATATAGAAAAACCAAAGATGTGTCCTCCACATCTGAGGCAAGCAGTGCCCATGGCCCTGTTGTGAGAAATCAACAAATGTCCCCTGGGAACATGGACCCACAAGGTATATCCAAGGCTGGGTATTGCCACGAGGTTGAATCTCCTGTGGGAATGAGGCAAGAGGAGTCGTGTGCTTGTCTCTTAAGAACTCTGAACAGTTTCTGATGGCCACACAGTATTTAATAAAATATATATTGACTGAGGGGTGAGTGTTAGACTCTGAGAGTAGGGATTGTCTATGAAGACGCATCTAAACAAGAGCTGAGAGCTCTACCATGCATCTCGAGAAGCAGGAAGAGAAAGGCGAACACCATAGAGGGAATATTACTTTTACAAGCTGAGAGGAGACCTGTGTAAGAAACAACTGGGCCACCGACAGAGATGCTCAGAACCTTGGGATCATCCCTCCTTGCTTCTTTCCTTCTGGGAGCATTTCCAACACCAGACGGCAGCGGGGTGGCACCGTTTGTGATGCGGCTTTGCTGGAAGAAGGGCGTGGGGAGAGGGCAGCCCCGTCCACTCTGCCCCCACCACCTCCTGTGGGCGGACCGAAAAGTAATCAGGCAGCTTCCGGCTCCTGCTGCCATGCCCTCCCAGCCAGCATGGACTCCCGTCTAGAACCATAAGCCCTTTCTTCTGTGAGTTGCTTTCAGTCCTGGTGCTTTACCCAGCATCAGAGAAGTAACTGACACGGGGTTTGCTTTGGGATTTTCATGAAAGCCAATCTGAAACCGGCATCCAACGTGATGGTATTTCCAAGGACGGGGGCGGAACTGACTCAAAGGAGGGGGACATTTAGAGAACAGCCATGGAGATTTCAAATATATATGTGTAGATTTCAAATATATATGTGTGTACACACATACATATGTGTGTATATGTGTGCATGTGTGTATATATATGTGTGTGTGTGTATGATGTATGTATACACACACATAAATGTTTATTTCCAAGTCTTGCATGGAACTCTATAACAGCTGCAGGTCTACTACCCAGAATGCAATGCAGAACTATGTACCTTAAAAGCATCCTGGAAATGATGGTGGCAGCCAGCCATCTCTCGAGGCCTGCTCACACTGACTAGTGAACAGTTTTCTAGGGAGCTGAGCCAAACAGCTGAGACTTCAGAATCCCAGGAGTGAGCCCCACCTGCCTCTGCCTTTCCCAGAGGCCAAACTATCCTGACTGGAACACACTACCAATTGCGGTGATGGCCCTCCCTTTCTAGGCTTGTAGGACAAGTCTAGAAAATCCCAAAGCCTATGCCTGCCCCTAAAATCCACTCGATTATTCCACTCGGGGGTTCACATGGTCCGCTTTAATATTTTCTAGTAGAGAGATAGTTTATAACGCTGTAGATGGCTTCCCAGGTTAAAAACATGCAAAGATTTGTACAAAAATTAAAAGTGTATCTTTCCATTTGGCTTCTTTTTAAACAGGCAATTGTGAACAGCCCTTCAGGAAGGATGTTTATACTGTATACATGGTAATTAAGGAACATAGTCATTCCTGGGAAAATAAAATAATTAGCTTGGGTGGAAAAATAAGCCAGTTTTGTAGCATGTGTATATAAAGCATGTGTATAATTGGTTAAAGACTAACCGATGAGATGTCAAAAGTTTTGGGTAGGGGGCAGGGTGGTGGCTCTTAAAGCCTTTATTGTAATATACCATTCAGGACTGTAACACCCAGTCAAGGAGCACGATCCCAGGTAGGCTATGTGTGTAAAATGAGCGTGTGTCGGGCAGGCAAAGAAGCACCCATGTATTGTTCTGGAGTCAACCCACTTTCTCCAAAGCGCTCCCTCCTGTATGGCTAATGGGAATTTGACCTTGAGCCCTCGGACACAATAAAGAGGGATCTCTAAACTGTGGGTGGCCAAGGTTAGGACAGTGTTGAGTTGACAGGAGCGGACTTCAAGTTTGACACAGAACACTATACAGCATAATGATGAACTCATGCTTCTTTCTCCACTTCAGAAGGCATGAAGGACGGTGGGCCTTGAAAACACATGTGCACAATACAAGATTTGGATTCTAGAACTTTCCCTTGGAAACTCCAGGCTCACTATGGATGAATGTGAGTGTGTGTGTCCACACGTGTGCATGCACGCATGCGTGTCTGTGTGTCTATGTGTGTACCCATTTGCACTGTATTACCAGCAAAGCACAGTGACCAAGTAACCAGATACCCCACTGGAAATTTAGCTAGGGACATTTACAGCATATGCCCCGCAAAGGGGAGTTATTCCCAAGTGTTAAGCTTGTTGAACCTGCTGCTGTCAACACTAGCAAAAAGCAACATACACTGAGTATAAATTTTATGTCAGGCATGAGCACGTAGCGGCTTGTTCCAGTGTCATGAGACACGTAAAAGCTCGAAATAATTTCCAATAATAAAGAATCAAGGCCGAGAGGGTCAGTTGGTGGCTGAACCCTCTCTCTCATGGTCCACCGGATGGAATTTGGATGATGTGGCAACCAGACCTCTGGGCATGTCTGTGGCAATATTTCCAGAGAGGTTTAACTGAGGAGGGAGGACCCATCCTGGATGTAGGGGCCACCATCCTGCGGGCTAGGGTTCTGGGCCAAGGAAAAGGAGAGACCTAGCTGAGTACCAGCATTTCTTTCTCTGCTCCCTGGTGTGGATGCAAATGGTCTTGAATCCCAATTATAATTATCATTTACCACATGTTAGACAGACACATAAAAATGACAAAAGAAACTTTGTGACTCAAGACCATGGGAGAAATAATAATTATTTTAAAAATTATCTAAGAAAGATTAGATTCCTCATTTCGATATTTAAGTCAACAACGCAGTCACTGCTGTGTCTTTCATGTTCTCACCCCAGGAAGGCAAAAGTTTAAAAATGGCGCTTGAGACAGATGAGGTGAGTCAGTGGTTAGAGAATGCGAGCCCTGGAGCTGCGAGGTCTTCAGAGACGCAGCTGCAGCTCGCTTCAAGGCCTACCCCTTCACCCACATCCATCCCACACAGCCTCAGACTATGCTGGCCTTCACACAAACCCACACCGGTATCTGTATCTTAACAAGTCACTTACAGAACATTGCACAAGCCGATTAGGTCAAAATTATATTCTGATCCATTTAGAGTCTTCTTTCTATCCCTGCCCAGAGTAAGAAATAGACACTTCATGGTAGGTCAGCCAGAGGCCGATCCAGGTGACCAGCAGGCAAGGAAATAGATGGCGCAGAGGGTTTGGTGCTTGTCCCATAAACGTGAAGCCCCAAACATGAATCCCCAGAACCTATGTCAAGGCTGGAATGGTGGTGAACATGTATAATTCCAGTTGTTTCTATGGTGAGAAGGGAGACAGAGACAGGAGATCTCCTGTAAGTTTCCAGGCCAGCTAGTCTGGTGTACTCGGCACCAACCAACAAAAGAGAGAGGCTGCTTCAAACATGGCTGAAGCTGAAAGCCAACATCACACACACTCACCAGAATTCACATGCATGAATATGTATCAAGAGAGATGCACACGTCATTAAATTAATATTAACTAACGTTTATTTAAAACATGCAAAAGCTTGTCTCAGCCGCAAAGACTGCAGTGCGGAGCTCACGATTTACACATTCTGAGACTTGCCGCACTGAACCGTACACCTAGGCGATACACTCGCGGTACCTACCCATGAGCTTATGCTGCATCCACAGGACGTCGCCAGGCAATACAAAGAGGCAGATCCCAAAAAGCAAGCTCTGTCCATTGAAAATCTCTACCGTCAGCCCACAGAGGAGGAGTGGCGAGACAAAGAAGTCACGCCTTGTCCAGATGTTTCAGGCCATACAGAAACATGTGATAGCATGCTATGTCATGTTTGAAGCAGCTCCTCCAGGCTTGTCATGTGCAATATCATCTTGCCTTAGTCTCCTCGCACCTTTGCTACACTCTGCCTGGTTTTATTATGTTACAGGATGTGTTAACTAAGCTACAGTTCAGATACCAGTGCCTTCAGAAACCAGAATAAAGCAGGATTTCCCCTCACCCCCACTTGTCACTTTGGGTTTTTGTTTTGTTGTGTTTTGAGACGGGGTCTCAAGTAGCTGAGGCTGGCCCTGAACTCCTGATTCCTCTGCCTCTACCAAGTACTAAGGTAACAGATGTCCTCCACACAACTTGTATTTATACATTTACTTCAACTTTTAAGAGCATCCTAAGAAAGTGAGTTAAACCCTTCTTCAGATTCCAGAATCTGGGCTCTTTGGTCACGTGTGAAAGCCTGTAACATGGGCTGGAGAGATGGCCCAGTGGTTAAGAGCATTGGCTGCTCTTCCAGAGGACCTGGGTTCAATTCCCAGCACCCATATGGCAGTTCACACCTGTCTGTAATTCCAGTTCCAGGAGATCTGATGCCAAGATGCCATTGCACATAAAATAAAAGTTAAATAAATGAAAAAAATTATTAAAAAAAGGAAATCCTGTAACACGTAACTGCACATGTAGGTTTTATTCTTAGATTCTATTTAATTTATAAGGGTTGTGACTTGGAATATGGACTTTAGGTCAATTCCATCAAATCCTAAAAGTTTCACACTTACTGAGAAATGGCTTTCGCACGCTTCACACCTCTGTGTTGCCACGGCCCTGATCACATGGAGAAAATGGAACCCACACCCACACCCGCTCCTGGCAAGAATGCAGCAGGGCACTGCAGCCATTTTGCAAAGCTATCGATCCCTGTTGCTGTTTGACTCAGCAGCAACCTCAGCTCAGAGCCCAGAGAAGTGAAAACAAGCTGCAGAGAGCCTGGTGCCGGGGACTCAGACGGTCACTCCTGAGAGCTCCAAAAAGAATACCCTGAATTCTATCCGTTGCCTATCCGTTGATAAGCGGACAAACAGAAATAGAAACATGCCACATCCACGTGATGCCGTGTTATCTAGCAACAGAAAAGAATAAAATATCGCATGCTGCCGCAAGGATGAACCCTGAAAATGAGAAATGAAAGAAATCGTTTGCAGAGGGCAATGAATCACGTGGTTGTGTTCTCATGAGAGGTCCAAAGGGGTGAACCTGGAGAGACAGAGGGTAGACTGTACACGGTCCTCTGGCCTCAGCTTTCCCAGTACTGGGATGATGGTTCACAGCACTTCACCCAGGTCCAAGACACAGCTTCAACCAGTATTTATAACATTAGTAGCATGTCCATACAATATGATACCATACCCAATATCTAATAATGTGACCACGGAATAAAAGCTGAAACGCGTAGACACTTGGAATGAGGTGGGTGCCCCGAGTGCAGCTCCGCAGTTGCCCCCTCTGAGATCCTCTGGTCTCTCTGCCAAGTATTTCCTGAGCTCTGGTCTGTCTTCCAGAGTCCAGAGCAGACAGCTTCCTCCCATCCTGGTGCTTCTGTCTGCCTCTGGTGGCAAAATCGCTAGCGTGGTACCTGTTCATCATGGCTCCTTCTTCACGTTTCATACAGAGCAATGGGAACACCTCTGTTCTCGAGAGTCACACAGTTTAGACATCTCATGCCTCCACGTTAGTGGGCGGTGTAAAGACCATTCCTCTCCTAGCGGCTACAGAAACGGGAAGGCACACTGCTGCCTGGGTGGCGGTGACGGCGCTAGCTCCCCTGAGTGCTGGAAGGTCTTTGGGGTCTTTTTTACGTTTGGTTTCACTTGCTGGTGCTTTGGGGCATGGAGGCCCACGTTGGTTTTCCTAAGTCATGGCCACGTTCTACAGTCTAAATTTCTGGCTGACAACATCAGCCTTCCTCAACACATGTCCAGCTCAACAATCTGTGCTTCAAGGTCCATCTCAACAGTGTACCCTGGGTGTCACGTGCCAGCATTCCAGGCATTTCTTTCTAGCTATTCAAAGTGCACAGCTGAAGGCAAGTAATGAGGTAAGATCCACACAGAAGCCACTGAAGTGCCTCCTCTGCCCCTCCTGCCTGTAGTCCCCTGACTTCACGTTCACTAATGCCATGTTGGCATCTTGAAACTGTGGCAAATCTTTACACTACAGGAATGGGCAAAGGCTCCAGGGGGTGATTTTCTCGGATGTTAGACCAGAGAAAAACGTTTATTATGCCGACTATGCTAAACACTGTGTCATGTCTATACATTGCAAGGTGAATAATACATACACACACACACACACACACACACACACACACACACACACACACAAATTTCTATCATGTGAAAGTTATTACTGCAGTAACAAATTGCTCATATATTTAACACATGAGGAAGGTTATTTTAAAGTCTTTCTACATAGTACTTTCACCTTAATCACTAAAATAAACAAACGTATCAACCAGCCTTCACGTTGGAATTACGTTTATGAATTAATTGCAGCCGTAGGCTGGCAAGGGATACAGGGCTTGGCAGAAATCAATAAAAGCGTTCACTGAGAATTAATCAGCTTCATGGTGTTTATATGAGTAATGCATATTTTATTATTGCACATAACTGTGTGCCTTTTCTGCACATCTCTCTGAAAGCACACACACACTTCTCCCAGAGGACCAGTTAATCACTCACCACCACACCACCAGTCACCTCTGAGCCTGACTGCTACATACAGTATCATAATTCAGCATTAAAGCTGTGGCATTGCTATTTACTTATGGGAAGTAGATCAAATGTTCACAGCAAATTCATGACCACTCTCCTTAAATGTTGATGCAGTCATTATACCATTTGGTTTCCTATAAAATTCAAATGGATCTGATAGACAGGAGTTGAAGGGAGAGCACAGGAGGAGTCTAAAGGGAGGGCAAGAGAGAGCAATGTGGAGACAAACTGAAGATTTTCTCTGATGTGCGGAACTGTGTCTGGGTGTCAGACATGAAAGCAACAAGGGGACTCTCCGGAGGGGGGGGATCAGGAAGGAGGATCAGGAGGGAAGAGGGGCGGTCAGGGCAGAGAACACGCAAGATACCATAACACAGGTGCATGGAAATGTCATAATGGAGCCCCTTGCTTTCTACACTAAAGTGAACGGTAGACAAATACTGTTAGTCAGGTGATAGACAGACGGACAGACAGACGGACAGTATGTCAGATAACAAAACTATCTTTGGGGTGGCGATGGCTGCGGTTTCTCTTTCCTTGCCTGACTTCAGGCTTAGTAATTAGTATTTTCTTCCCACACAAACACAACACACACATGTTAGGGAAGGGACAAACCGAGACACCGTCTGGCATCTGGTATTTAGAAATGACTAAAGCATCTGGACTTTCACTGTGCAACAGGACAGCCACTAACCACCTGTGGCTATGTAAATTTAAGCTGGCTAAAATTAAATGCAATGAAAAATCCAGCACCAAATCTCACATAGTCAATGACCACACGTGGCCAGCAGCTACCATACTGGTCAAGATGCTGCCTTTTCCAGTCACAGATGGGTGACAGTTACACACTCTTGTGCCCAGTCAGGCAGATGGGTGACAGTTACACACTCTTGTGCCCAGTCAGGCAGATGGGTGACGGTTACACACTCTTGTGCCCAGTCAGGCAGATGGGTGACGGTTACACACTCTTGTGCCCAGTCAGGCAGATGGGTGACGGTTACACACTCTTGTGCCCAGTCAGGCAGATGGGTGACGGTTACACACTCTTGTGCCCAGTCAGGCAGATGGGTGACGGTTACACACTCTTGTGCCCAGAGTTTCAGACCCCAAAGCCCATGTGCCTTCTGATACGTGAAACTCAAACAAAATTTATAGACGGTGGATGGATGGGAACACTCTGGTGTGTCTGGCTGTCTGGTGGGGCATCATGCTGGGGGCACTCTAAGGATGACGGTGCTACCTGCAGCCTCCTGCCAGATTCAGACCCTGCTCTCCCAGTGACTCTGTGCAGCAAGAACCAATTGTTTAGCTTGTGTCTTGGTTTCCTGATGGCCTGATTGAGGCATCCATCCAAAGGGCTGCTGAGTCCTCTAGTGAGGATTTGTAAGGCTCTAAGAGAATTGCCCCAGAGCAACTTCTATGAAAGTTCTCTTGACGTTGTACCTGGTGGCAGAGCCTGTCACCTCTGCCACTGAAGAGACCAAGGAAAGCACTCCGCAAGCTCAAGCCCTAACTGGGCTCCAGAGTTACGTTCAGACTGGGCAATGTGGTGAGACCGTCTCAAAATAAAATTACAAAAGGTTGGAAATGTAACCGGGAGGCAGGGCACCAGCCTAACACATCCAAGTGTTGACTAGGTAGTTCATCCAAACTGAAACAATCCCTGCAAGAGGGAAGCAGGAAACTGATAGACTCAAGAAGTAAATAAAATTTACAAGCGTTAGAAAGCTCCTGAAACTTACAAGGCACACAAGGTCCTTCCCCGAGGTTAAAAAATCAGCAGGGATTATTTGAAGAGGAGGCTTTCCTGCCAGACAAGCTGCCTGAAAGTTTACAAGGGACTGCTCGATGCAGCTTCTATGGGGTCGGCATCCATGGCTAGGGGGAGCTTTGTGGTGACTGATTCTGCTGTTAGGGGCCCCCACCCTCCTATAAATTACCCCTCACCTGTGCTGTGTAAGTTTGCCCAGGAAACTCAGTGGTTTATGTGGTACCTTCTCTGGAGCAACGGATGTTTACACAAGTCTCTCTGGTACAAGTTAATTCCAAAACAACCCCAGTAAAGCACACATACACATGGACACACACATGCACATCACTCACACACATATGGGCATACATACACATCACTCACACACGGACACATGCACATCACTCATACACATATGAACACACACATGCACATCACTCATATACATATGGACACACACATGCACATCACTCACATGCACGGACATACACATGCACATCACACACACACGGACACACATGCACATCACTCAAACACGGACACACACATGCACATCACTCACACACATACATGGACACACACAAACCCCCAAAATTTGCTTTTCATTATTAGAGGAGTTGACATAGAAAAGAAAGATGTCAAAATGTCTATCATGGCCAGCCAGCAAAGTCTAAGGCTACATTCTGCCATATTTTTCGTCTAAGACAAGAGATGGGTTACCAGGACCCTTGCCGTCCCCATCAGCTGCACAAAAGCTCTGTTGTAGTGATATTTCATTTGTATTTTAATAAACAAAGCTTGCCTGAAGATCAGAGAGTAAAACAGTCACCCTGGCCAGCCTTGCAGACCAGGCAGTGGAGACACACATCTTTAATCCCAGTAAACCACAGTAGTCTGCCATAGAAACCAGGCAGCAGTGGTGCACGCCCTTAATCCCAGCACTAGAGAGGAATATGAGACAGGAGGAGACAGCGCTCAGTCTCTTTCTATCCTGCCACTTCAGGCTGAGGTCGAGGTAAGAGCCAGTGGCTGGCTGTTTGCTTTTCTGACCTTCAGGTTGCACCCCAGTATCTGTGGCTGGGGTTTTGTTAATCGTGCTCCACTCTGTGATCTCTCACAGGGACTCAAGAGCAGGGGAGGGCCAGTACTGTGTCCTTCCAACCAGCCCAGGAGACACAGCGGGCTCCTATTCGCAATGCGTTAATGGAGATACGTACTGGTGGGTTTGGGCCTCTGGCCTTTCTTCTGTTACTCTCTTTCAGATTCTACCATCGTCAACGTACAGCTGAAAGCAACAGGTTTCTCTCTGAAGCTTGAAAATACCTAACTCACTACCTTTTGCAGACATCCGTGTTGTCCATGCCCCCCACGCTTTGACCCAGGCAGCTCATGAATGAGAGTGACCATGTATTGCTCAGCTATTATGATGCAGGCGTCCTCCATGCACTGGCACAGACGGTGCCGCCCGCAATCCCGGTAGGCATTACTCTCTCTGTGTCCCGTGCCAAAGAACAGACTCCTCGATTATTGCCCCAAGATCAAGGGAACACAGCATCTACACCGAGGTCCTCTCGGTTACGTTTGTTGAATTTGATTTCTGTGCCTTTGCTTTGCGATGGGGGCTTGTGTGTGTGCAGGTGCACCTGTGTCCTGAACACGAGCGAGTGCACATGCTCGTTTGGAGGCCAAAAGTCAACCTTGGGTGTCATTCTCGGGAATGCCAACCCCCTCCTTAGAGACAAAGTCTCTCACTGGACTGGAACTGTCAGTTAAGCTAGGCTGGCTCTCAGTCAGACCTGCCAACCCTGTCTCCATTTCTCCAGCTCTGGGGCTCTACGTGAGCGCTGGAACTCTTCGAGAGCGCTGGGGCTCAGACTCAAGTTTTCATGCTTGCATTACAGACACTGTATTGACTAATCCTAGCTCCCATTTTAAGTTTTTGACACTTGGTCTTGTGTAGCCCAGGCTTGCCTTGCCTTAACTCACTAGGTAGCCAAGAATGACCTTGAATTCCTAATCCTCCAGCCTCCATCTTCTGAGTGAACGCAGAGCTCTTGCTTGTAAAGCCCACAGGCTCCTGCCACCGTGGGCCACAAGGAATCCTGAGAAACAGAGGACACAAGTCTGTGATTCGTCTGTTCCACTGCCCCTGTGGTGGACCTGAGCAAGCTTTCTAATGCAGCATGATCACTAACATCAACGACGTTATGCCAAAGCAGCTGCATTCTGCAGGTCGCCAGGAACCTGCAGACCTGTGGTGGCCACCAGTGAACTTCAGCTTCAGCAAACAGTCTGATTCTGAAGCTTCTGGACCAGGGAGATCAACACTGCTTACAGAATACCTGATTTGGGGGATGCGAATCCTGTGTTTGTCCTTAAGTGCCAGGACAGACGCAAAGCTGGTTTGGGGCCGACAGCGGAAATGACCCTTACTGTGCTGCAGCCTGTGAGGCCGTGAATCACCCCAAGGACTGTCTCGTTGTGCCCATGGTCCAGACCTGGTCCCAGTCACCCACGTCCTGCTCCCACGCGCCTCGGTGATGTTTGTGTACTCACTCCTTGTCGCCTCCGTGCCTACTAGTTTGGCATTCTGACGGACTGGCCTCTTTGCTCTCCCACTTTGTTCCTGAGTCTGAGCCCCAACTCCTCCACCCTGGCACACTGCTTGTTTCTTTCTGCACTCCTGGTAACCAAGTTCTTTGGCTGAGCCCCAAGACCTCCTCCTGTGATCCACCAAGTCCCACAGACTTGGGAAAACAGTTCACCATGGCAGGCTCTATGCCCACTGCCCACTCCCCACTCCTGACCCCTGTGAGCCATGGCCTGTATGTCACCTCTCAGACCCTGGCCACTGCCACACCTGTGGAATTCAACTGGCTCAGCCCCAGCTCCTGAACTCTCTCTACCATGCTAACACACAGTGCAGACAGAGGTAAAAGTTCTGTGAGTGAGCCAGGCCAGCTCTCTAGATGGCTAGGACGCCTGCTGGCAGAGCGTCTGCCCTCTGGGCACAGAACATGTCTGCCCTAGCATGATGGCCAGCAACAATGCCAGATGCACAGACCCTGCCCCCACTAGGATTTCCACTTCCTCAAGAACTCAGCTGGGCCACTGGGCTGCCTTCTGGATCCCGAGCACTTCCTAATCATCACAGGCCTGGGGACACCAAGAAACAAGGATGCCCCACACAGTGAGAGTGGTCCTGTCCACAACAGCCACACCGACGCGTGAGTCCTGTGAGGCCATAGGAGGACGGGGAGCAGCATTAGATTTGTTACCCACAACAGGCACCGGGACTTCGGATGTCATACAGCCCGGATATGGTGTGTCATTCACAGATACTCTGCATCATAGAAGACTTATCATAGTGCCTTTGGGAGTCACTAAAAACCAGCTACGTAATTCTTCTGAGAGCCACACCTAGACCTGGGGATGAAGGATGAAAAGGGAGGTGTCTGCCTTTGTTGGGCTCGCAGACTAATGGCGATGACAGAGAATTAAATTTCATGGACCTTTCAAACCATAGATGAGAGGCTGGGGAGATGGCTCAGTGGGCCGTGCTTGCTGGGCAAGCATGAAGACGTGAGTTGGGATCCCCGGCCCCAATGTGAAAACGAGGCACAGCGAACTCTCTGTAACCCCAGTTCTGAGCAGTGTGGGTGGAGACAGACAGATCCTAGAAGCTCACTAGCTTGAATTGAGTCTAGCCAAATTGTAAGCTCCAGGTTTGGTGGAAAGACTCCATCTCAAAGAAATCAGGTGAGCAATAGAAGAGGTCATCCAGGGTTGACCTCTGGTCTACACACACACACACACCATACACACACACCACACACACTATATACATGCAATCACATACCAAGCTCATACACATGCACAGATATACATAGGCATATACACACAAACAAATGCATACACACATCCACAAACACACATCAGACATAAGAATACACACACACCATTCACATGCATCCACATACACTATAAACATGTACATACACAAACATAAGCTCACACACACAGGCACGCACGTGAGCATGCACACGCGCACACGACAAAAACCAAGCAAACAAACAAACAATGACAGAATTATTCTTCAAATCAACAGCAAGTATAAGGGGTGATTCTAGAAATTGACTATGATATACAAAACCAGGGAGGGCTTCTGAGAGAAAGTCATGTTTGGATGTCACCTAAAGGGTGAGTAGAGGGTCGGGGGAATTCATTGAGGAATTCAAGAAGTGAAGGCCTGTGATAGGAAGTCTGGAAAGAAGTGTGATGCTGGCGTGGAGAAGGAAGTGAGGGGTGGGGCCGGAGAAGCAGCCACAGCACCCGCAGCTCCTTCGGGCCACAGGGCAGTCTTAGGATTTGAGAAGCTGCTAGAGTCTCGACGCACTGACAGTGTTGTTCTGGCTGAACCATGGTGAGCAGAGTAGGTGTGGTGGGGAGACAGGGTGGGTGTGCTGTAAAGAGCTCACAGTCCACCGTGTACCTGCTCCACAGCCTCCCACGCCTGCCCCTCCCCCATCCCAGGAGAGAAGCCTGGAGTCACACTCCAGAAACCCTTGTCTTCATGGCCCCTGCTTAGATTCTGCCTTAAAGGGGCCCTTGAATGCGAGGTGGCAAACGGTGGCAGTTGTGTCCGCGTGTAAGATTCACAGTGGCTTTGTGTCAGTTCCTGTACATCACTGCACTCATCTAGCAGTGACCTCAGGGACACTCGGGTCTCCATGTCCAACCCCCAATTCCTGATTGTCAAGATGTCCTGAAAGTCCCTTGCCCACCTCTCATGAACCCAACCTTTCTCAAGGCCAGCAATGCCTTCCAGCCTCTCCGCTAAAGCCCTTCTGTTTGAGATGCCAGTTATTCTTATTAAACCCCAAGGTTTGGAATCAACGGCAAATATCACATTATTGAGCCAAGAGATTATGAATACTTGTCTAGAAAGTAGTTCGCACACATGAAGAGAAGACGGCTTTAATGCCTATCTATGACATTGCCGTCAACATGGGAAGTGAAGGAGGAGAAGGGGTTAAGATGGACCACCAGACCATTGGTTTAAAAGCTGAATAGTCTTGGGGCTGGAGAGGGAGCCAGATGCTTAGGAGCGCTGGTTTGTAGAGGACCCACGTCTGGGTCCTAGCACTGGACGGCAGCTCACAAGAGTCTGCAACTCCAGTTCTTGGTTAGGCAGACACTCACGTGGTGCACACACACAAGTCACAGTGTTGTTAGGGACGTGTACCTTGGGCTGCCCGTCACCATCTCCAGGCAGAAGAAGGCTCGAGTGTGAAGTGCATCCAAATGAAGAAAGCTGTGACCTCTGCAGGATACGGCATCTTTACTGGACGGTCTAGGGACACGATAATGAGTTATTCATTTTTTTTTCGAACCCAGCCCATTCTGGAGCACAGGAAATGAGCTAAGTGCAACCCTGCCCAATCCCCCTGAAAGGAGATCCCTTGGCCACCTATTAGTGACTGAGTGATGAAGGGTGAGAGCTAAGGGACAGGGGCTGAGTAGGAGGGGATTAGTGGAGACTATCCAAAGCATAGAAAACAAGAAGGAAACCCAGGTATGATCCACAGGGCAAAGACACACCCAAAGAGCAGAGAGAAAAATTCAAGAGAAGGAACCATGCTGCTTGTTATGGGAGGAGGCAGAATCAGAGATGGAGCATCCTGGGGACACAGAAAATGAAGTTATGGAAGCCAAGGGAAGGTGGGTATAAACAACACTCCCTTAGATTATATTAGAACTTTTCCAGTCAATGGGAACAAAGACCTGACCAGAAACAATCTAAAAGAGAGGGGCTTGTTCGAGATCTCAGTGCACAGGAATTATCTATCACACAGGGAAGGCCCTGCAAGGGAGCAGCAGAGAAAGAGGGATGTTGGGGTTTAGGTAGCTTTCTGTTTTACCAGTTATGATTAATTCCAGGACCCAACATGTGGGATGGTACCACCCTCACCGCAGGTGAGTCTTCGCCACACATCTCATCAATGCTCTAGGTGTTTCTTAAGCCAATCAGGTTGACACTAGAAACTCACGCTAACACAAGGGCGTTAGGGCAAACGGAGAGCCTGGGAATGACAGAGGTCCAGGCCACTCAAGGGAATGAGGCAGATAGTGTTTTTCTTGCCAGGCTTTCTGTAGCCTCCTGGCCAGAGCAGGCTCTTCTCGCCCACAGCAGCAGTGGCTGACTGGATTTTCTGGAATGATTTCTGATGTGAAGGCGAGTGGACCTCAGATGCAGTAAGGGAGAAGAAGTGTCAATCCCTGAAATGTGATAATGAGCTCCCCACTTTGAGAAATCGGATTCATTAGATTGTGAGCTTGTTTTTTTTAATTATTTTTAAGATATATTTATTTAACATGTATGAGTGTTTCACTTGCATGTATGTATATGTGCCATCACATGTTGGTCTGGTGTCTGCAGAGGTCAGAAGGTGTCAGGTCCCCTGGAATGGAGTCACAGATGGTTGTGAGCCACCATGTGGGTGCTGGGAACTGAACCCTGGTCTTCTGGAAGAGCAGCCAGTGAGCCACCTCCTCAGCCCCAATTGAGATTGTTTAAGATGAAATTCAGTACTGAATCCTCAGTGCTGCCCAGTACAGCAGAGGTCAACATGAGACATTTTCATGAATGGATAAGGCCTAAAAAGCAGACTTTGGAACATCAAGCGACTTTGCCCAATGGGCTCAGGGCAAATCTCATCCCTGTGTCCATTCGCTGGGAAATCCTTGGAAAGCATTGCTCAAATGTCCGGAATTGCCAGTCTGTAGCTGAATCTGCGCATCTTCAAAGTGTGAACGGAGCCTGGTGTAAAGCACTCAGAGTACCCAGCAACGCTACCTGCCTCCGCAGCTGCATTGAAGATTACTTTAAGTGTAGTTGGGACGAAGTAACTAACAGGGACAACTTAAGGAAGGAGGAGTTTGCAAGGCTCACGGTTTGAGGGAAGAACCAATGGTGGTAGGAGCATGACATGGCTGGCCACGATGCATCCACGGCCTGAAGCAGGGAGAGATGACTCCTATGGCCACAATGCATCCACGGCCTGAAGCAGGGAGAGACGACTCCTATGGCCACGATACATCCACAGCCTGAAACAGGGAGAGATGACTCCTATGGCCACGATGCATCCACGGCCTGAAGCAGGGAGAGACGACTCCTATGGCCACGATGCATCCATGGCCTGAAGCAGGGAGAGACGACTCCTATGGCCACGATACATCCACAGCCTGAAACAGGGAGAGATGACTCCTATGGCCACGATGCATCCACGGCCTGAAGCAGGGAGAGACGACTCCTATGGCCACAATGCATCCATGGCCTGAAGCAGGGAGAGATGACTCCTATGGCCACGATACATCCACAGCCTGAAACAGGGAGAGATGACTCCTATGGCCACGATGCATCCACGGCCTGAAGCAGGGAGAGACGACTCCTATGGCCACGATGCATCCACGGCCTGAAGCAGGGAGAGACGATTCCTATGGCCACGATGCATCCATGGCCTGAAGCAGGGAGAGACGATTCCTAGTTCTCAGCTCACTTCCCCCTTTTTACTTAGTCCAGGACCCCAGCCCTTGTGATGGTGCCACCCAATCTTGAAACTCCCTCACAGATGTGTGTGTTTGTTTCCATGGTGAGTGTAAGTCCCAGCAAGCTGAAACCAATGCTGGGCATCTCACTGCAGCAAAGTACTGCGAAGACGAGGCATTCACTGCTGCCTTCCCCACCATCTCCTGAGAACGGCTAACTTCCTTCCACAACACAGCCTGACTTTCCCACACAGCTTTCCTCTCCATCTTCTGGCCCCAAAGCAACAGGGAGTTACCAGAGGGTACATTTGTTCATTTTTCTCACTGCTGTGACAAATGCCTAAGAAGAAGCAACTTGAGGAGGAGATGGTTTGGGGGACATACAGTTTGAAGGTACAGTCCATCATGGAGGGGAGGCACAGGATCAGGGGTGTGAGGCAGCTGGTCACGTGACATCCACAGCCAGGAAGCAGAGGTGGATGCTGACGGCCTTCCCTTTCAGTTAAAGTTTTCTGGGAATTAGTCACAGATACTACAGAAGTCAGATTCCCACAGTGACTCTAAGTCCAGTCAAGCTGGTGATGAAATTAACAACCACAGAGGGCACCTCTGTGCTGGAAGCTGACTCTTCCCAAATGGCAGAGGGAACAGACACACACAGTGAAGAAATGGGACAGAAGAGGGACAAGGCCAGAAAGGAGGAGGTGGCCCTACCCCAGATAGACACCTCTGCTGCAATGGGCGCTCTATAGGAGCAGAGATCAGGAGGTGGAGTCTGGGTCAGCCTCCTTCCCTGGGGAGAGAACAGGGCTGGTGAAGGCCCGATATCCTTAAGTCTGTGCAGCTACAGGCTGGGAGGGACAGGCATTTCCTGAAACCGGTATTCAACACCTGACAGACAAAAAGGACAGCACCAACACAGATAGGCGCGTGGACACACCACAACTGATGGAGATGTGCTGAACACAGCCCCTCTGTCAATCACACCATTGCACAGGTGACAACCACCCCTCCCGTTCTCACTGTCTACGCCCATTTATTAAGACACCCCACCATGTCCACATTATCAGGAAGTCACAACTAACTAAAGTCGTCTTCTAGCTCCCTGGCATCAGGACTGAACTGGGAAATATAAGCCGAAGACGTTGAGTTGGATTTGACCCCTTTCGCCCTGTCCTCTGCAGCCATCTATGACCAGGTGTCAGTCTTGGTGGGAGGGCAGTGTTGTAACATGAGGACCTGCTAGTTGTGGTTTCTGTCCTGCCCAGGTCACCCCAGCTGTTTAGTCCCAGAGAAAATCACACAGGCCCATTAGCTCAGGCTTCTTATTAGCTCTTGTTGCTTATATTAACCCATTATCCTTATCTATGTCAGCCACATGGCTCAGTACCTTTCTCAGTGGGGCAGGTCACATCCTGCTTCTTCGGTGGTCTGGGCAGGAGTGCCAAGAGAGCTTCCTGCTTCCCAGAATTCTCCTTGCTCCTCCTCTACTTCCTGTCTGGTTGTCCCACCTATACATCCGGGCTAATGGCCAATCAGCGTTTATTTAAATCATGATTGACAGAATACAGACAATTCTCCTGCACCACAGCGTGATGTAGGCGCCTGTGATGCTGATGGCATAATAACTGTTTAAAGTTATGTCTGGACTACTTCCCTACCTCCCTGTGACCAACGCAGAAATGAGACTTTTAAAAAAATATATAGGTAATGTTACTCTGGTTCAAATTCAGTTCTTAACTAATGTTAACACACACAGCCTAGATTTCCATCTGCTTGCTTAATGTGAGCAAAACTTATGTTAGTATCAGAGCTAAATACTGTTTGGTAATTACATATAAATTCTCCTATTAAGTTAACTGTTGAAGTCAGACCTGGTGGCTCACCCCTGTAACCTCAGCACTTAGAAGTCTGAGGCAGGAGGATTGATGCCAGTCTGGGATATGCAGTGAGATGTGGACCACCCTGGACTACAGAGTGAGACCCTGACTCAAAACAAAGCATCAGCTCTTGAGTCAATTTTTTTTTTTTAAAAAAAGCACCTGTTCTAAATGTAAGCGCTCTTTTTGCATTTCCATCACTGCTTTGTCGGGTCACACGCTCTGAGACAGACACCTCTCACACTGCCTAGATACGCCTGACAATTAACTCAGGGACCTTGGAAAGCCCAGCGTGGGTAAGGGTGTGGCTGCTCAGAGCGTCTTCCCGAGTGGACTTCGCAGGAGTAACATGCTTCAAAAATGGTGCCTCTCACCCTTCCCGATGCGGCGACCTTTCTACATTCCCTCCAGCCTTAAAATTGTCACTGCTACCTCATAACCATCTGCTACCGTTATGAACTGTAGCGTAAATATCTGTATTTTCCGATGGTCTTAGGTGACCCCTGTGAGAAGGCCATTTGATCCCCCCAAGGGGTCGAGACCCACAGGTTGAGAACTGCCGCTCTAAGACCTTTTCCAGAGTATTCCAGCACAGCAATGACGGAAAACCCCTCCAGCCCTTCAGCATCTGTAATCAGAGACTGCAATTTCATTTCCCAGCCTCCCAGATCCAAATAATCACACAAAACTATATTAATCACACACTGTGTGGCCAACAGCTCAGGCGTATTCCTAGAGAGCTCTTAGATCTTAAATTAACCCATTTCTCTTATTTTATATTTTACCATGAGGTTCGTGGTTTACCAGTAAGGTCCTGGCATCCTTCTCCTTTGGCAGCTGCATGGCATCTGCCTGACTCTGCCTTCTTTCTCCCTGCATTCAGTTTAGTTTTCCCTGCCTACCTATATTCTGCATTGCCACAGGCCAAAGCAGCTTCTTTACCAGCCAACGTTAATAAAATATATTCATAGCATACAGAGGGGGATCCACGTCAAGCATTCCTCTGTCCAGCCAGGGCTGCGGCCACTCTGCAGCACCCTGCAGGTTGTCAGCCTGCCTCCGTCTATGCTTAGGTCTCACTACAGATCACTCTCAACTAGCATGAAGAGCCAAGACACTGAGAGTGACCAGGCAGATGAGACACCAAAGCGTCAGGGGACCCCTGTCCCCTATTCCTCTTCATTTATCATCTTCTGTAGGCAAAGAACCCCAGGGATTTTAAGAACACACAAACGTTGGGCTAGCCTGAGCATTTGTGAACATTATATAAACAGAAATGATTCTAACAAAAGAAAGATTTACTTCTTCTACTTAATAGTGTCGGTCCGGCCGTAAGCAGTTTAGTGCATTACAATCCCACCCAGTGCTTGGGAGGTTGAGGCAGGAACCCCTGCATGAATCTAAGGCCAGTTAGGGCTGCAGAGATTTGTCTGGAAAGAAGTCTACAGATGTATGATCTTATTTATGTAGTTATGAAGCATATCTCTGTAATATCATATATAGAGTATAACATAAGCACACTGTGTTAGCGTCAATATTTCATGATTATCTCCTTTGTGCTGCGCAGACAAGTGAGTATATAAGCACGCTATAGAGAGTTACATAAACATAAAAGTTGATTGGTTAAGTCACCTCATGGCTACAAAGACACATTTACTGGCAGTCTATGGAGTGACTGGGTCCTTACAAATTAAATGGGATGTGTGCTATTGGGCCATGTGCTGAGCGTGCAGCTGGGAAACCCAGCCTTCTATTCTGGGACCTGAAATCTAGTGCCTTCAGCAAATAACATCATCAATATTTTAAAGTCATCTTTGGACTCTGGGAGGAACAGTGGGTGTCCCCTCCCTTTTCAGAGCCTTCTAGGCACCTCCCTTTCTGCAGTGGGCCTGTGCATTAACCCTTCTCCGGCCAGTGAGAAGAAATTACTACACACATGCCCCCAATGCCAAGGCTTTGGCGTGAACACCAATGCAGAACATTTTTAACTTTTTTGAGGATTCTGCTTCATAAGCTACTTGCTTTTGGCACGGAGCTGTGTGGAATACTGGTAAACTACACTTGCAAATCACCAAAACGTGAGTATAAAGTGCACCCAGGGCTGGGGCACCAGGGTAGAGGGTGGAATACCTGCCAGGGGGGCCCTGGGCCCTCCGTCCCCTCCCCCAGGATTTCAGAGGAAAGGCGTGTGCCCACCCGAAGGACTTCCCTCATTGCCCCACAGGTGGGGGCACACGCTGGGCAGACATCAGTCCTTCAGGCCATCAGAGATATTCACTTGCTTAGTATCATATCTGGGATCCCGAAATAGTCACACACTGCCTCTCCTGAAGAGCAGTGAGACCTAGAGAATCTTGACAAGGCAGGAACCTTCTGTTCCCAGCAGAAACAAGATCCTCTAGGGAGAGCCCAGTTTCTGTAGGAAAAAAAAAAAAGACACATAGAACCTCCTGAAGCCATGCAGTGGGTGCCTGGAGTTCAGGGCTCAGGATAGTTAGGGCTAAATGTCTCATTTTACCACAATCAACAGGGAGCAACTTGTCCTGTGTTAAGATAAAAAGCCACAGGGCTAGGGAGATGGCTCAGTGGGCACAGAGCTTGCCACAGGGGCACAAGGACACGAATTCAGATTCTGATTGCCCCGGAGGCACATGGACATTCATCTGCAACTCCAGACAGAGCTAGGAGTGCGAGGCTCAATGGCCAGTGAGCCTCGCTCAGAGAGTGATGTGGGATTCCTCTCTGTAGGCTGTGAATACCATCGGTTAATAAAGAAACTGGTTTAGAACTAAACTGAAGGCTGGAAGAAAGGAGGCGGAGTCAGGGAGAAGCCATGGAGCAGCTGCCTGAGACAGACATGCTGGAACCTTGCCGGTAGGCCATGAGCCTCGTGGTAAAATATGAAACAATGGAAATGGGCTAAATTAAGATGTGGAAGTTAGCCAATAAGAAGTTAGAGCTAATAGGCCAAGTAGTGATTTAATTGATGCAGTTTCTGTGTGGTTATTTTGGGGCGAGCAGCCAGGAACCGACAAATGGCCTCGTACAACAGCGTGCTCCAGAATCAACGAGAGATCTCAATAAAATGGGCAGGGGGAGTGCAGTGGAGGGAGAGTCTTGATATGAGCCTTGGACCTCAGTACTACACACCACACGCGCACATGCACACACACACACGGGGGTGCGGTGGGGAGAGACAGGTACCATGTGTAGACACCCAGGAGAGAGAGGCAGATGCTGAAGTGGTACCCAGAGAGGTAGCAAAGGTAACAATGACTTCACCCACGGGTCTGTGAAAGAGCAAAGCTGGGCATCTTTAATTGTAAGTGGGACACTCACTTGTGTGAACTACAAACTGGAAGGGGTTCTGGGCTCATTTTGTGCTTTACTGACTTCAGTATTAGACAACACTCCCTCTGTAAACACTGAAAGAGGACACACTGGCTTCCGTTCCTTGTCTGAACAGGCACCTCGTTTTCCGGTTCTAGGTTCGCCAGGGCTTTCTAACCGTTTCCCACCCAAAGTCTTCATGTCGGCCTTGGCTTGGTCTGCTCAGTAAAGATGGTGAAGTTGATAACCATCACCTTTTCACAGCTGAACTAGCTTTGACACACCTGTGTGACATCATACATGCTCAACAGGTTACTTGAACTTAAATCAATGTGGGGTAAAGTGCTTGCTGCACATGCATGCACACCCCATCCGCATGTCTGAAGACTAAACCCTCCTGTCACACTTACCCATCTCTACCACCAGCCCCTATGCTTTAAGAAGACTTATTTACATTTATGTGTGTAAGTGTTTTGCCAGATTGCATGTCTATGTGTGTGTGTGCAGGCCTAGTGCCCAAGGAGGACAGAAGAGGGAGCTGGATTCCCTGGAAGTGGGGGTTACTGATGTGGGACAATGGCTTTACCCTATAAAGATTTGTTTTTTGTACTCGTTTAATAAAATGCTGATTGGCCAGTAGTCAGGCAGGAAGTATAGGAGGCAGGGCAATGAGAACAGGAGAATTTTGGGAAGAAGAAAGATTCAGTCTGCAGATGTGACCCAGCTGCAGAGAAAGCAGGATGAGAATACCTCACTGATAAAGGTACCAAGTCACGTGGCTAACATAGACAAAAACAATGGGCTAATTTAAGATGTAAGAATTAGTTAATAAAAGCCTGAGCTACTAGCCAACTGGTTTATAAATAATGTCTATCTCTGTGTTTCTTTGGGACTGATCGGCTGCGGGACCGGGCAGGACAGAAACTTCTGGTCAATACTGGGGTGACTACCCAGTCATCTCTCCAACTCTGAGATCCCACACTTTCCTCTTGCGTTCCCCCATCTCTAGTGCGTCCCCAACACATACTCTCATAGTGGCCAATGAAGAAACATCTGTGGGGTGGCTGGTGTGCACTCAGACCTCACACAAAGGAGGAAAGGGGACAGACTCCAGAGCACACCGTCTGGCTGAAAGTCTATGGGACTTTGACACATCTCAGGCTCCACTAAGGATCTATCTTCCTTATCTGCACTAATAATAGCATTAACACCTTACAGGGTCATGGCAAGCATTAATGAATTCATCCTTGAGAAGCCCTTAGGATAGAGCCTGCTACTCTAATCCTAAATGCAGTGGGGCTGTTAGTTATTGCTATAACAGCCTTGCTGTCAAGGGACATTTGGTGGCATCGAAGGATGACCACTGATCCCGACAGGCAAGAGTTTGAGACAGAAGTGGCAAGAGATTCAATTTAAGATGGGATATGCAGAAAATGTCATCCTAAGAACGATTAAAGGAAGAAGGCAAAGAGAAGACAGAACAAAAACACGGGGGAAAGGTGGCACGTAGCAGGGAAGACAGGGAGAGGGGACACAGCAAAAGAAAAAAAAGGAACGAAAAACAGAACTGTGAGCAAGAAAAAGAAAGTAGGAGAAGGAAGCAAGAGTAACCATGGCGATTAAAGGGGGCCTTGAGGGTGAGCAAAAGCCAGGCGTGATAGCCCACACCTTTAATCCCATCACTGGGGAAGCAGAGGCAGGCCACCTCTGAGTGTTCAAGTTCTAGGCCAGCTTGGTCTATATAGGTAGGGAGCTCTGGGCCAGCCAAGGCTACACAGTGCAACCCTGTCTCAAAGAACAACACACTCACAGAACTAAAGAATAAAAATCAAACGGGCAAGAAACCCCTTTACATCTTGAGCCGTATCAGAAGTGCTCACTCTTCAGAAATGCCGCAGACTGTAGAATTAGCTTGATCTACAGAGCGGGAAGCCAGGGAGGGAAAAATGTTGCCGGAGAAGGCTAAGGAGCACAGCCCAGAGTTTTCTCAGAGAGGATGAGTTTACAAGCTCACTTCAGCCCTTCCTCTTGATCCCCAAGGCTCCTGTACCCTTCCTCCCAGTTCAGCTTCAGCTAAAAGCTGGCCCGACTTAGTCCTAGAGTTTCTCTGTCCAGATGTTGGCCTTGTGACTCCTTGCTCTACCAGCAAGGCCAAGATGCAGGAACCCAGACTTATTCCTTCTCCTAATGCTCTCTCTAGTCATCATTTTAAAGGGGGAATTGACTCTGGAATATGTTTGTGGAGTACCGCGAACTTTCAAAACTCTGGACCGGGAGCTGTTATTTTTTTTTTTAAATGCTTCACCTCAATCTCCCGAGCCCCTGCCTAGCCTAGCCAGTTAGAAGGAAGCAGCGATGCTCTACTGAACCGCGTAGAGACGAGAGAGGGTGGGTCGAGGCTTAGAATAAAAATCCGCATTTTAAAAATCACTTTCACTGTTATCTTTAATTAATCGCCTGCTGTAAAACGCGCCCTGTCGTCCTACTCGAGGAACCCGGGAGGGTGCTGGAGAGAAACTCATCCCCGCGGCTCCGCCCAGGACTCGGGCTCCTCAGCTGCGCGCCAGGCTGGGAGGAGGCTCGGCGGCACGTGACACGCTCCGCCGCCGTGGCCGGCGACCCAGATCCGTCCCCGGAACCCAAGCGCTGCTGCACTGGCCCTGCTGCGCTCCAATGCGCGTGCATTTGGGGCCCAGGTCCCTTCTGGGTTCACGTGCCACCGGCGATCTCGAATGCCCGAGGGAACGTGACTGTCCCATTCCGTGCAGGAGCAACCCGGGGTCTCCACGTCCGCGGGGATGGGATTCAAATTCGTATTTATCCTGAGTTGCGGGGTCACTGGCACCTGGGAACGGCTGTCCTCTTGGGCGTGTGGACCGAGCTCCCGAGGCCGCGGGGCGCGCGCACGGCATCCCTGCGCGCTGATGTGGCAGCCGCCGCAGGTCGCATCACGTTGCCGGCCCTGTGCTGGTACCCGCTGGAGACGGGATTAAGGAGGGAGGCCGCGGTGGTGCCAGTAGTAAACGTGGGTTCGCCACACTCTCAGCGTGGCTTATCGCGCGAGGGGTTGGGGGTGGGAAGCACCACGGCGTCTCACAAGCTGGGGCGGGCAGGACCCCGACTGCGTGGCTCTCCTGCAGCAGTCCTTACGTGCTAACCGCCCCGTGCCACCCCTCCCCCTCTCTGCGCTCCCCCGGGAGCACCCGAGGCCCCAAACGTCATCTGCCGTTGTGATGAGTGGCACTGCAATTCCGGCTGCTGCGGGAAGTTTAGGTAGTCCGGGGACACCCTGTCGCCAAAGCTACTTGGAATGCGACATGTGGAACCAGTGACTACATTTTCAGTGATCTTAATTCCTTCCAGAGATGGGACTGCAAGTCCTCCTATTTTCAGGGTAGCCCTCCAGCCAGCGCCACGGGGTGTCTTTCTACCCTACCCTCCCTCCACGCTCGACCAGTGAACAGTGAGCAAAGCCTCGGAATTTTCCTTCCCTGCTGAAGTTTAGCCACCGGGAATTCGCGTCCTTTCTCTGGCCCAAACCAACAGCAATCGGTGGGAAAGCAAAAGGCCACGTTCACGGTTCTGCACCGAGATGCCGGGGGAGCCGCGCGTCGCGCCCCGCCCCCGCGCCCTGCAGCGCCTCGGGGAAGACGAACGGCTCTGCCCGGGTGGCCGCTTCCTCCCGGTGGCCCCGATCAGGTGTCCCCGCCCCCTCCCGGCCCCTCCTCTCCGCCCCCCTCCGGGCTGGACCGCGGATGGTACGTTCCGCACGTGAGCTGGGTGCTGGTCTGGCCGGCGACGCGCGTGCCCTGTGGCCAAACACTGCCCGGAGTGAGAGCAAACTACCAGCGCAGTGCGTGTGTGTGCGCGCGGGTGTGCGCGCGCGGGTGTGCGAGAGAGAGAGAGAGCGAGAGAGAGCGAGCACGGGGCGGAGGGGCGACCAACTGCTTCACACTTTCAACACTGCACCGAAGAGGGAGAGCGAGACAGCCTGGGGACGCACACATCCCCCCAACATCTCCCCAGGCGAACGTCCCACAGATCAGGACAGAACCCTCCAAATCGAAACGGAGGAAACGGACAGCTATTGAACATGGACGAAGGAATCCCTCATTTGCAAGAAAGACAGTTACTGGAACATAGGGATTTTATAGGGTAAGGTGTACGCACCGTTGTGAATATCTAGATGTCTAGGAGTCGGTTTGCCTTTTTTTTCTTTCTGCACAAAGTGATATGGAACGGGCGAGGGCAGAGCCCCTCCCGGAATGGGGGCCTGATGCTGATTTCTGTTTTTGCAGACTGGATTACGCCTCTTTGTATATGTGTAAACCCAAAAGGAGCTTGAAGCGAGATGACACCAAGGTAAGCCTTAAGTTTCCAATAACCTACCTGGATAGTTAATTAGGGCCATTGATTTCGCAGGGAAACTCTGCCTGCAAATATATTCCAGCCCCGAGCTTCCCTAACTGTGAATTTTAAGTGGCTTGCTGGATACTCGGGGGGGATATTCAACACCGCACTTGAATTTAAATTAGATTTTAGAAGTCTAGAGGAGAGAGAGTTACTGGGCATTAGTTCATTACATAGTGTGTTTGGGGGTTGGGGTGGGAGGGTTCTTCTATCCAGTAAGTGAATGAGTAAATGTTTAGCTTACGGTTGTCTCTTCTCCCCGGTTTGTATATGAAGGATACCTACAAATTACCGCACAGATTAATAGAAAAAAAGAGAAGAGACCGAATTAATGAATGCATTGCTCAGCTGAAAGATTTACTGCCTGAACATCTGAAATTGACAGTAAGATCTTAGCACGTTTTCATTCTCTGATGGTTTCCAGGGTGTGCTGGCCTCGCATAAACTCCCGGGGATAGGGGTAATAAATGTAAAGAGGCCTGACTTCCAACTTGTGCTGTGATGGAGAGCTTCCCAGGGGCTCAGGGCTGAAGGCAAAGAGATCATTGATGACCTGCCTTGTGGGGAGCTGAGCAGCGCTTCCTTCCCAGTGGTCCCCCCCCAAGTTGCTGGGCTGCACGGGGGGGAGTCGATCAAGGAAAATTCATGTTTTAAAGTAACCCCTGCCCCCTTCCTTTTACACCATTGCAGACACTGGGGCATCTGGAGAAAGCAGTAGTTTTGGAATTAACTTTGAAGCACTTAAAAGCGTTAACAGCCTTAACGGAGCAGCAGCATCAGAAGATAATTGCTTTACAGAATGGTAAGTGGGTCTGAGGAAGCCTGCCCTGAAGCCGGGTAGCGTTGGGGCGCAGGGCTAGAACTCCCCGCCACGTTCTGCTCCAGGTGAGCATCGCCTCTGGCTTCCCTTTGCTGCCAAGTATCCCAGACGCTTTCTGCAGAGCTGGAGGAGCCCCGTTTTTATTTAAAGTGGCGGCTGCGTCTCTCTAGTTGGGTTTTTCAGGCGGGAGGAGAGCTTCTCACCCCGCCACCCCCTCCTCTCGGCAGTCTGCGGATTATATCGCTGGAATGCCCAGGAAAAGCCGAGCTCACTGTAGGCAGCGCAGGGCCCACGTGATGAGCAGATGTCTTAATGCCGCCGTTTTTCTTCTCGCCTCCCTCCCCCTGTGCACCCTAGGGGAGCGCTCTCTGAAATCGCCGGTCCAGGCCGACTTGGATGCGTTCCACTCGGGGTTTCAAACCTGCGCCAAAGAAGTCTTGCAATACCTCGCGCGCTTTGAGAGCTGGACGCCCAGGGAGCCGCGCTGCGCGCAGCTCGTCAGCCACCTGCACGCCGTGGCCACCCAGCTCCTGACGCCACAGGTGCCCCCGGGCAGGGTCCCGGGCCGCGCGCCCTGCAGCACTGGGCCCGCGGCCGCCCCCGGCCCTGAGCGCGCCGCCCGCTGCGTGCCTGTCATCCAGCGGACTCAGCCCGGCACCGAGCCTGAGCACGACACGGACACCGACAGCGGCTACGGAGGCGAGGCGGAACAGGGCCGCGCCGCCGTCAAGCAGGAGCCACCCGGGGACCCGTCGCCCGCGCCCAAGAGGCCGAAGCTGGAGGCGCGCAGCGCGCTCCTGGGCCCGGAGCCCGCGCTGCTCGGCTCGCTCGTGGCGCTGGGCGGGGGGGCGCCCTTCGCGCAGCCGGCCGCCGCGCCCTTCTGCCTGCCCTTCTACCTGCTGTCGCCGTCCGCCGCCGCCTACGTGCAGCCCTGGCTGGACAAGAGCGGCCTGGACAAGTATCTGTACCCCGCGGCGGCCGCGCCCTTCCCGCTGCTGTATCCCGGCATCCCTGCAGCCGCCGCCGCCGCCTTCCCCTGCCTGTCGTCCGTGCTGTCGCCGCCTCCCGAGAAGGCAGGCTCCGCCGCCGGTGCCCCCCTCCTGGCGCACGAGGTGGCGCCCCCGGGGCCGCTGCGCCCCCAGCACGCGCACAGCCGCACCCACCTGCCGCGCGCGGGGAACCCGGAGTGCTCTCAGGAAGATGCCTCGCTGCCTGCCAAGGACGCCCCCTGAGCCCCGCAGCCCATCCCGAACAGGGGCAGGGGGCTCCCGAGGAGTCGCCAGGTTTCCAAGTTCAAAGGCCCCCTTACGCGTGCCAGGGAGGAAGAGTAAGAGATGCTCGACAGGCTTAGGACAAAAACAGGTGTTTTGTGTACGTTTGGAGTTCCTGTTTTGCCCGTTTCTCACCCTTTTGCCACCCCACCCTCTACCCGATCACACCCACCCCACCCCTCGCCCCCGCTGTTAAGAGATCCTCTGTGAGAATTACTGATTATGTTCTATTACCCTCCAAAAACTTAGTCCACTCCCCGTTCCCTTTCCAGACACAGAGTCTGGCTCTGGGAGTCTGTAGGGTGGGAGAGCCACGTGGAAAAGAGAGTGCGTGGTCCTAGGGTCCTTTGACTCTGGGGCCTGGAGCGGCAGGTGCGTCCCGCAGCTGTCCCTTTAGGAGGCACTCCGTTAACCGAGGAGTTAAATTTACATGTCAGTATTTTGTAGTGTTTGGCTTTTTGAGAGGTACTTGTTTTTTTTTTTTTTTTTCAAAAAGGTGTGGATGTTCTTGCCCTGTTGTGGGGCTGTTGGGAGTGATGTCTCTATATACCTTGCACTTGTTTGGAAAGACTGGGCTTTGGGCCATCTTTAGGCACTATGTCAGGGTGGGAGCTGGGGGAGGGAGGTTGGAGCCCTTGGCGCCTCTGCTCGCACTTTATTGACAAATTGACCTCAAACCCTTTGTCCCACTTTAATTTCTCAATTCGTGTGCTTATGTCCTTGGTCATATATTCGTGTTTCTGATGCATGTCCCCGTACCGCCCCCCCACGGGTTAATTTACTCATGTTCCCAAATTTTTGTAAGGTAACTATTTTTATTTTTTTTAATTTTTCAAAGTTCACTGGGCTGGAAAAAGAAAAGCCCAAACCGATTGATTGGTCCTCAAATTCTTAGATGACAGAAGTGGAAGGAAGAGTCAGTGCTCCCCTGTGAGGGGAAGTGCCCTGCGGGGCCTGCTCTCTCAAGTCCCTATGTATTTTTCTGGAGACCAAACCAGCTACCAGATAATCAGAAAGAAAGCTCGTTAAATCAGGCATACACCAAGACCTTGTCTAGATATTTTTAGTTTGTTGCCAAGGTAGCACTAAGAACTGTCACTTGAATGTTATGTAAGGGGTGAGACAATAGTCTGGAGTGAGGAAATTATCTGGGTCTACTAGTGTGTTCGGGTCCGTCCGTTTGCTGCTGCTGTTGCTGCTGTTTGCCTCAAACGCTGTGTTTAAACAACGTTAAACTCTTAGCCTACCAAGGCGGCTGTATGTACATAGCTGTTAATACACCCAATTAATGATGTCTGACATGCTATTTTTGTAGGGGAGAAAGATATGTGCTAATGGTATTTTGAGTTAAAATATCTTTTGGGAGGACTTGGTGAAGTGTTTGCACTTTGGTTACTATGCTTATAATGCTTGGTGCAAGCTTATGCTGTCTTAAATTATTAAACAAATAAATACTGTCTGCAAGAAGCCAGCCGGTTTAGACAAGTTTAGTATGTAAAGATAAGCTAGAATCTATCTTTATATTCTAGTATTTTCAGCACTCCCTGAATTCTATTATCTAAATATTGCCACACTATTTTGTGATTTAAAACTTACTACTAAGGAATAAAGACTTTATATATGATATGAGGCTGTCTAATAATTAAACACCACCGAATACCCCTACTAGTTCCCAGAGACTTGTGAGTATCGGGACAAGAGCTCATCAAACCGGGTCCTCTGACACGGCTTGTCTGTTTGGTTTTGGTTTTTGGTCATTGGTCTCCAGGGAGACTTCGGGGTCTGGCCTTGTATCCCAGCTTGTTGCTAGTTTATCAAAACTACAAAAGGAATGGTGTATCGCTCACTGGTGGTTTGTCTACCTTAGCCCCAGTTAGCTGACGGTTTTATGATTTACCAGGTTTGGGCGCTGCCCTCAGCTCACCCTCTGTGCTGTGCGTCTGGTGTCTCTCTCTCACCCCGGTCCTAGACACAGGACGACAGGGAGGGGATGTTTCCATCATGTGCACGTTTTGCCTTCTTAACTTTTACAAAGTAATCCTGGTAGGGGGCTTTGCCTTGGAGCTCAGGAAACGATTTCTAGACTTTCCTCAAGCGCGTGATCAGAACTGTGATTTGAGACCAACGAGCTGCAGGGCTTTTCCATTTCCTTCCCGGCGGTGCTGTTGAACCCCTTGATTGAGGGTGTTGAAGTGATAGTTTGTAAGCCGTAGGGAAAGTGCTCCCTCTGCCGACCTTGACGAGCAGTCCGGGGACAGTAGACCTAAGCCACGGCCTCAGACAGGCGCTGAGGGCCAGGGCCACATCTCCCTGGGCTACGGAATGGCTGCTAGTGCAGTGTTCTGTACCAAGCACGCTCATGAAACTTAACAAACTAACCACAGGGGTTAAGGAAACAGATCTACCCTAAGAAAGAAGGGTTTGTGAGCCTTGGTAATGGGTCAGCCATGAGAAAGATAGCTTGCTCTGAGCTAAAATGATGGAAAACGATGTTTTGAACTACATTTTATTGCCATTATTGTCATGACCAAAAAGGGGATGCAGTAAATTATTAGATAAAACAGTTGACATTTGCACAATTTTGTCACATGTAATACAAAAATTTTCTTTTTACTTTGGTCAGATTTTATAGGTCACTTATTTAGTCTAAAATTATATATATTAAAAAATAAAATTCTATGATGATATGATCTTTAAAAAGTAAAATAAAATTATATATAGTAACATGACAAAACTGAATTTAGGGCAAAAAAAATTATTTTCCATATTACATCTGAAAATGTGATCTTCTGTGTGTTTACGGGTGGAACTCAGGACCTAGGGTGATTTGGGCCGGAGCGCTACCATTGGCCTGGGCCCTCAGCCTTTGGAAACTATTGAGTCATTGGTTAATTTTAATCAATTAACTGTGGAGTCGTTAGAAGTCACTAAGGAGGCGTTTATGTCTGCAGACTTGAAGCATTAGCTGAACGTAGCACATCATGTGATTTTCCAGCTTACAACTGTGAACCTTCATTCAGTAATGCAGTCAGTAGTAAGCATCAATCTTGATTTCTTAGCAGACTTTTCATTGAATTTATATGTGCCCCCACTACCCAGCCAGACTTTATCCTTTCAAGGCGTTAGAAACCAGAACTGTGAAAATTCTCCTGGCCTTCCAGTCCATCCATGTGAAATGACTTTAAAGTCACTGCCAACTGCAGGGACCACAGTGGCCATGGTTCCTATCACGTGATGAGTAGGACCTCAGCCTGGCTCCCTCTGTCACAGCTCAGTGTTTGTCCTCTCCACGGGGTGACGGCCCATAAAGGACTTGGGAAGAAACAGTTGGACAAACAGGCCATAAAGGCTTTTTATTTCTGTTAGAAGTGATCAGCGAATTAAGACTGGCTTCCTTATTGTGAAAGGCATTTTTCTTTCAGCAAGCAGCATGTATCTTGCTAAAAATTTTTTCTTAGCCCATTGAACCTTCGAATCAATACACTGAGGACCTCTGACAAATGTTCTCATGGTAGTTTAAGGAAGTTCTGTGCAGATCTGCAATCTGTGCTCACGCCCTCTTCAGGTGCCAGCTTTTCATGGGTGGGATCTGGTAGAGCAATGTCTGGGGTATAAAGAGGGGATTTGCACTACGGAATGCTAATCTCGGAATCCTGTGACCCTGAAAGTCATCTCTCTTCTACTTCAGTGCAAACTCAAATACATACAAAGCTCTTCTTGAAAAGAGGGTATTTTAAACTCTGCGTCTAGAGATACCCCCCATGAGCAAGATGCTTCTAGATTAATACTAATTTTCCCTTGAAAAACTTTAGTAGAAAGCACACTAAAATTTATTGTATCTATTCTCTAGAATGTTTTACACATGTCCCAGAAAAATACCCTATGCATAGTGTTTCCTAATAATTCAGGGTCTAAAAGCATTGGTTTTACAATGTATATTATATGCAGTGTTTACACTTGGTCTGACCCATACGCAGCTCCTGCATCTGATTATGTACGTATTTCGAGACCAGGTCTCACTATATAGCACCGGGTGACCTGGAACTCCCAGGTAGACTAAGTTGTCTTCAGACTCCTAAAGATCCACATGCCTCTGGAGTGTTGGATTAAAGGCGTGCGCCACCACACCTGGTTGTATCTGCTTTTGACAGGGCTTCTAGCCTCTTTGCACAGCCAGTCTGTCAACTGTCACTTTTGAGTGGTCAGAAAGCCACCTCTGATGGCTACCGGATTTGGTACCCGTTTACTGTGGGCTGGGACAGAACCACACCCATTTGCAAGGAGTGTCTGAAAGGAGAGTAAATAGGCTCAGAGGCCCCCAGGGCTTTGCTGTAAGCAAATTGTGGAGGTTTATATTCTCAGCGGTGGCTTCTTGCACGAGCTGTCTCTTTCTATTTTCTGAAACTATCAGTTTTCAGCAGTTCCCTATCAGATTATTTGAAATCTCTAAGTATTTTATGTACATTTTTATTACTTCCTTATGTAAAAGTAAAATCCACTTGCCAGCGGTTTCAGACCATAGCAAGCAAGATAGCATTCTCGTGTTAGAAGTTATCTGATTGGCTGTATGCTTCTTTGAGGTCAGTGGGAAAGGGATTCGTGAAGACCCATTGGGCATTTCCATTCATGGGTGACCCTGGTCCCCTTTTCTAGGTTGTAGCACCTAGACGTTGAACATGCTGAGTTCAGGTCCAGCGAGAACATTGTAGACATTGTCAGTGTGGGTGTGTGGGCCGTTGTATTCAGACACACCTATGGCGGAGCCTCTGGGGAGAAGCTCCGGGCCCAGTGCACACACTCCTTTTCCTCTTGCACATACAGCTCCAGAGAGTAGGTCCAGGGAGCCAAGCATTTGTTTTGCTCGTGTTTTATGCAAGAGGCTTGATAAGTGCTGGAGGATCAGAGATTAACCTCTGGGTCTCAGTGTCACAGGGGCCGTAGAATTCAGACAAATGGCACAGTAGCCTAGCAAGTGTTCTGCAATGGTGCATGACGTGCTGGAGCTGTGAGGTGTTGCAGAGTGGACAAGCGTTCATGCGGAGACTCCAACCCGCGAGTTTAGTGCCGCTTTCGGTTCCATAAGTTATATTAAACTTGAGGTCGGAGGGAGGATGTCCTGACTGCTCTCTCTCGAGACCTTGACCTCCCTGTTGGCCTTAGCTTCAGCATCTCCTGTGGGAAGAGACTTGGGCTGGGACTGGGGTCCAGACGCTTCCTCCTGTAGTGGGAGATGCAGTTGCCCTGGTGTGTGCGGGAAGGGAAAGCACAGGCAGCGCTGCCTTGCCTCTGTGGGGCCTGTGTGCTAAGCAAGCACAAAACAAACAGAAATCCTTGGTGACTTCTATCCCTTCCCAAAAGGAATTGATGACCAGTTCTCCGAAAAGAGGAAACCGGCATCTGAAGGAGAGGGCACAGGCAAGCAAACTCGAGGACCACGAAGATTGCAACTGGATTTGTTGGTTCAGAATTTACTGTTCTTTATACTATTACAACATGAGTTTTAGGTTTTTTGTTTTTTTGTTTTGTTTTATTGGGGGGGGGCGGTTTTGGCAGGGTTTCTCTGTGTAACAGCCCCAGCTGTCCAGGAACTCACTGGGTAGAGCAGGCTGGCCTCGAACTCACAGAGATCCACCTGCCTCTGCCTCCTGAGTGCAGATTAAAAGTGTGTGCCGCCGCCGCCAGGTTTGAATGAGGAGAGTTAGGTTTTGTCCTGGGGTGAGTTGAGCTAGGCCACAAGTGTGGTAATTGGAAGCAGTGGTGGAAGGGAAGAGTTGGCCAGCCCTGCAGTCACCTCTGCAACAGCAGCTCCCTTGAGATGAAATCCCGGGAAATCGGTTTCAAAGGCCCTTCCAGCATTCCATTCTCTTGTCCCCTCACTTTTTGGGGACATCCAGAAATGTGTAGCTCCTGGTTTTCAAGTCAGCACGTGGTGATCTGGTTTGTTTGCCCCTTTCCTGCCTGTGGCCCTCCCTCAGCTGAGAGCTTTCTCACTGAAGGGACCAGGAACCAAACAATTGAGAGCTGGGAAAGGGTTTGGTTGAGCAAATAAAAAAAGGAAGGACACATTTTTTTTCCCACTGTTTTTAATACTTTTTGAATATATGCGTTTGTATGTGCATGTGTATAGTACCTAAGTGCAGATGCCCTGGACCCAGAAAAGAACATTGGCTCCCCTGGAGCTGAAGTTAGAGGCGCTTGTGACTCACCCAACATGGGTGCTGGAAACTGAACTCCATCCTTTGGAAGAGCAATACATGCTCTTAATTACTGAGCCATTTCTTTAACCTCTTGTTTTTGTTTTTCCTGGTGGTTGTGGGGAAGGGGTCTCACTATTACAATCTAGGCTGGATTCAGACTTCGTAAGATCCAAACTGCTATACAACAGACTTGGCGAAAATGTCAGCAGTGTCTGCTCCTGTTATAATCAGCATTGCGATGCATTTTTTTAAATTTGTTTGTTTTTGAGGCGATGGGGATTGAGCTCAGAGCCTGGGGTATCCCAGGCAAGTACTCTAGCCTTAAGACACTTCCCAGCCCCCTGCAGTTTTTAATATTATACATATGTATTATATAATATTATATAATATAATACACTATATATAAGCTTTAGCTGGGATTCCGTTTCCAGGCCCTTTCCATGAGGGTATGGACAGAGGTAGTGGGCGTCCTGCAGTTTAGTGATGAACTCTGTAGTGATGAACTCTGCTTCCCTGCCTGGTTTTCCTGCTGCCTCATGGTTTCCCAGCAGTAGCTGTCTGAATCCCCCTCCCAGAGTCAGGCCTGAGTTGCTCGGGGCGTCAGGAACGCCCTAAACCGTGGTATTACCCAGACTCCAGATTGGTCAGGCTACCCAGGGAGAACTCCGTTTTCATGTGTGAACTATCAGGGGCAATACTATAATTTGTAACCACATGTTGCCAAACAGGAACACCTGATTGCGTGTGTCCACGCTCCTAGGTGCTCTGCAGACAGGCAGGGTGTAATAACCCACTGTTGTGCTATGGGTTTGCATAGTCATTCATTCGAAAGCCTGGTCAGAAGGGGCACAATGGTCTCAGCCTTTGGAGCAGCTTATGTCAAGGCAGGAAGACGCCTTCTCCGGTTGCCTAGCAACAAGACTGGGAATGATGTCATCCCCCACCCCCAGTACAGCAGCACTCTGGGCCATGCATGGTCGCGTGCTTCCACACGTGTCTCTGCGCACGCTGAGCCGCACGTGAGGGGGGGGTGTTGCCCAGTGCGCTTGCGCGGGCCTTGGGGACCTCAGGCTCCTGAGGCTGATGACGCTGCACTTTCTCAACCTTCCTGGTTGGGGGAGCACGGAGTAAGTGCTGGAGCCAAGCTGGCCCCTGCAGCCCTGGCCTGCCTTGCATTGATCTCAAGTGCCAATTAGTAAATCGAATTCCTCCTAATGAGGGGCGGGCGGGAGTATAATTAATGGATTTTGCCTGATGGGTAGAATGGAGAGATGGGTTGTTCTCTTACATTATGTATTAAAGAATTATTTACCAAACCCTCCAGGAAAAATGATCCGGTCTCAGACTTCGGCTTTTGGAAGTGACCGTATTATTTGCTTATATAATACTTCCTGCAACACATTTATAAATGGCCCAAAATGAATGAATTGGAGGTGTTGGGGGAGGGTTAATGCTTTTAACATAATTCTCTCCAGGGTGCTACAAAGCTATTCCAGCACCATCACCTCCATGCAAATTAGGATTTGGTCATGTGATGGGAAATGTCTCAGATAATAGTGATATTTGGACAAGTCAGGTGATGCTGTTGTCTGGAGGGCACAGGAATGCCACCCTAGAGGCAGACATTAATGAACCTCAAGGCTTTGAGTTTACTTTTATTGACGCATCTGCAGGATTTCCTGTAGGTTGAGTTTGAATGGTGTCCTTCCCTCCACACACAGGAAAGACTGCTTGCCCAAGACAGTTAATATAAAACGGTAAAAACATTTAATTCCGTGTCAAGCAGTCTGGACCATACAAACTTGATCCCTTCTGGTGTTGACAGCTGAGTCCCTCAAGTCCCTATGGCCTTTGCCAATCAGTTGCTATTTTTGCCAATCGGTGAGCATATCTCTTTGCCTGCGATTTTTCCACCTGACTCTTAGGAAGAAGACAAGACGATGATGCAATCCCTGTCTAGCTAGTCCATCCATCCCCTGGCTCTTGCCTCCCCCACCACACTTCCTGGCTGCTCTTGAGGACCATTTCCTGCCCATAAAGTCTCCACTTGCCCATTCTTCTGTCTGCAACACCTGTGCCCTCTCCCACCAAAGCATCTGGGTCACTAAACCTGGCATCCTCCCTACGTTTTGTTTTTATTCAAATGCCACTCTAGACAGGCCTTTCTTGAGCAGCAGCAGGCAACATGTAGACCAGCCCAGCAGACCTTACATTTGCTTTTCTTCATAGCCTGGATCACTCTGAACATGGCGCTTCCCTAACCCCCCCCCACCCGTGTGTAACCGTCTTTTATAAATGTGTATTGATCTCGTTCATATTTCGTGGATGGATGAATGAACACCTCTAGCAACCATTTCAATCTGATTGCTTCCAAAGACAGCAGCACTAAACTTCTCAAAACTCATGTGGTGTTAGAATTCATGTCCCCTGCCCAACCCTGGGCTTCCTTCCCTGTGACTCAATAATAAAGACTCAGGGACAAGTTAGGTAAGGAGAGAAAAGCTACCTGCAAATGGAAGATGCAGTATGGTTTAGAAGGCAAGCGGCCTCCTCTAACTTCGGTTGTACGTTAAAGCATTAAAGTTCCCTTATGGGCTTTGGATGTAGCTCATGAGTAAAGCACTGGCCTTGTGTCCTGAGGTGGAAGAGGCCCCAGGTTTAATACCCAGAACCTCAAACAGGGACAAGAAGTAATTCACTGAGCCGGACAGCTCTTGGACACGGGAGGAAAGAGGACCCATGTAAGTCTGAGACCAGCCTCAGCTACACAGTGAGTTCTGGGCTGGTGTAGGTTACAGAGTGAGAGAGACCCTGTCTCAAAAGGGGGTTGGGTGGGAAGAACAAATGATGTACAAAAAGGATTGAAGAAAGAAAAGAAAATCTTCACCCACAACAGTAGAACTTTTTTATATTTAGTGTGTTCGTGTATGAGGGGAGGCTGGAGGAAGATTTATGGGTGGCTGTTATTCCCCCACCACATGGGTTCTAGGAGTGGAATTCAGGTTCTCAGGCTTGGTGGCAGGTGTCCTTACCACCAAGCAACCTCCCCAGTCCCACCATGGTACAATTAATACCACTTTCGCCTTAGTCCAAATCATGTTCACAATTATGTTCAAGTTTATCATTATAAGGTTGAAGTTTAAAGAAGTTTCTGGTCACTTCTCTGCTTATCACTGAGAATACCTGTCATGGCCGAGCAGAGGACAGGTTTCCTAACAATGTATACCTTGTTGCTCATGTGGCCCCTGACCTCCACATAGAGCTGAGAGGGACCTTAAAAGTGACTTCTGGTGACATGCACAACCCCTAGCAGCTCTGATTGGCTGGCTAGGGGTTTTAGCCTTTGCCCTCATTTATTAGTGGATCCTCAGGACCTGCCACAAGGGCTGGCACATGGCAAGTACTTAATGAGGGACTGCTGAGAGCCAAATCCTCCTCTCTGTTCCCACAGCCACTGTCCTAATGCAAACCCTTATGGTCCCTCACCCAGACTGTTGCAAGTCTTTCCTTAAGTGTCTTTGCCCAATCCTCCTTTCTCCCAGCCCTGGCTATATGCCAGCATCATTAAATTCTAAAAAGAAGGACACCCAAAGCTAGGGAGTCCCTAGGACAGGAAGTCATCCAGGTGTGCCTGACCTTTTGACCTAACAACATAACACTAAAGTCTGCAGAATTAGTGGTCCAAAGCCCCACAATCATGTTATTTAAAAAACTACAAAAAGCCATCGTAATGTTAAGTAGATTTATGGTCCTGTGGTGAGCCGCTCTCACAGACTGCCTGGAGGTCTGTAAGCCATAGGTCTTGGGTAGACAGGCAGCCTGAGCCCTGCCTCTTTCTGTTCCCATTCCTATTTCTCCACCCCAAAGATGCCTGTACTTGATGGACCGGTCACACTTCGCTGGCTCTTGTCCCTCAAGCTTTGTCTTTTAAAGAGTTTTGTCACTGATAGACCCATTTCCACTCAGAGCCCCACTCATGTTTCAAAGCTCAGCTGAAATTGTACCTCATCCATGCAAACTTGCGCAGCTATCATAGTCAACACCCAACAGACTGTCTCCTTGGGGTTTAGCCCTTTCTTTTGGTCTCATTTGGTTATAAAACTCTGTTGCACATCCAGGCGTGTGGTAGAAGCAATACACAGTATCTTCTGTTGGTACCCTAATAAGTCAGGGAACTTTAAGAAGCCACATCTCAAGGTCTGGTAAAATTGTTTCTGTGGGCTCCTGTCCTGCTCTGCCACACAGACCTGGGTTCTGAGAGTGAAAAACCCTGGTCCCTTACTGGGGCTGGTGAAATGGACCTAAGTTCTGCTCCCAGCACCGGTGGGGGCACAGCTCCCTGCAGCCTGTAACTACAACTCCAGGAGATCTGATGCCCTCTATTGGCCTTCCTATGGGACTGTACACACACACACACACACACACACACGCACGCACACTCACATGCATACGTGCATATGCACATTATTTTTAAAATAACTTTTTTAAGTCTTAAAAAATAAAATAATCCCTTCCTTCTCAGGGAATTTCTTGTCAGCAGCCACACCAGCTGCCGTGCCCTCTCTGCCAGTGCTGGCTGTCCTGGGGGCTCTCAGGCGCTAGAAAAGCTGCTCACCTGTGACTTGAAGCCTTTTGTGTCTACCCTTTCCTTCCCTGAAATGACCTCTGACTTTAGGGAGTCTCAGGTCGTGTAAGTGAGTACTGTTGGCCTAGAAAAGGCCAAGAATAGTGTGCTCAGAGTCTCAACCAATGGCAGCTCAGTTGCTGTTTCAGCTCAGAGCTGGGAGATCGTGTGCTCCTCCTCAGCCAAGCTGAAATTTAGATCAAGTGCGCATCTACTTCTCAGTGTCACCAACTATTTTAGCAAACTTCAGGATCTTCATCGCCAACAAGATGTGGCTGTGGATGCCTGCGCAGTTCTTCCAGAAGAAGGCTCGCCCGGGGTGGTGGGGTGGGGGTGTCTCTGTATTCAAGGAGAAAAATGGGGTGCCTGCCTGGAGATTGTAAGTATTTAATCCCAAATGCCCCTGAAGGAAGCGGTTCTTAAACATGTGTCTCAGGAACATGCAATGAGAACAGACACAACTAAGTGTCTCTAAACTCCCTGTCACATGGCGACTCCCAGCCATATGTCATGAACTGTGTATGTCTCCACCCAGGTGGTGTCATGCTGGCTGGCCCGCCTTCCAGCCTCTGCCGCCCCTGCTCAGGCTTTTATGATCTTCCCAGACCTCTCTCACACATTTGCTTGAAGACCTCTGCTTAGCTCCCAGCTCTCACTGTTAGGAAACCCCACACCCTCGGTGAGAATCAGGCCATAGGCACACCTCCCCAACCCCCAACCCTCCTTACTCATGGCCTTTCAATCCTCACCTCTCTCCCTCCAGCTGCACAGGGAAAGGTCACCCCACTGTGCCCCAGCCAACCTGTCCCTTTTGACACTGACATTCAAAAACTGCCTTTTGGGGAAGGACAGACAAAGACCAAGGTCTCTTAGTCTTTGTATATTTCTAGATATTTTTTCTTAGCTGTTTTTTTTTTTTTTCATCTGAAGCTTTCTGGAAGTATATTTTGATGATATTTTAAACCCATGCAAATTATCATGCATCAAAGCCTCTATGTTCAAGCTTTGCCTACCACCCTCTGGGTGCTGATGCTGGTACCTCGCTGGGGGACCTCCATGGTTCACTCAGCATGACACTCCTGGGGTCCAGTCCACTGCTGGGGCAGGGGACACATCCGTAAACATTTTGAGTAAATACCTTGTAAAGACAAACCTAACGTTTTTTCTAGAGACCCCGACAACTGCTGGCAAGGAGCAATTGCTCTACAGAGAGTTCCTCCCTCTGACTGAAGTGTGGGCTAAATCTGGAGGTGATAAGCCAGGAGGGAATGCAGCTGGTGACCAGGGAGTCTCTCCTGTCAGGTGGGGGCCTCCAGCTGTGTGTCCTCTCTGATTGCCCAGACTGGGGCTGACCTTCTGGGGCTTGTGGAGGGGAGCAAGGGGGAACCTCCATGACTAATTGTACCCTGCCCCTCTGACCCATAGGACTACACTGTTCATTGAAAACTGCCTTTTGGCAGAGTGGACAAAGACCAAGGTCTCATTCTCTGTATTTGTAGATATCTTTTTTTCTGTTCTTTTTTTTTCCTCTAAAGCTTTCTGAAAATATATTTTGATGGTATTTTAAAATCCATGCAATCTATCATATATTCTACATATATTTAGCCCCGCTTTCAGGCTCTGAACGAGCGTCTCATGTCTTATATCCTTATTACCCCGTTTTCTTCCAATTTTATGTTCTAAATTATTTCATAAATGACTTCATTTTTATTTTAATGTTAATATTAAATATTAATAATAATCTTGCCTTCCAGTTTTTAAAAAAATGTATCTTCTTGCTCTAATCTTTATTCTGCTTTATCCTATATTGCGTCAGTTTATGAGTTTTGCCTAGACTTCCTGGTTTTAAGTTTTACTTTAAGATTTCTTAAAGCTTTTTAGATTCTTGCTTCTTTTAAAAATTTTGTTTTATTTTGAATTGTGTGTGTCTGCATGTGTGTGTCTCTGTGTATGTGGGGGGTCAGTGTCTGTGTGTGTCTATGTCTCGTGCGATTGCAGAGTCCAGAAGAGGGCATCAGGTCCCCTGGAGCTGGAGTTGCAGGCAGCTGTGACTGCCCAGTGTGGGTACTGAGAACCTAACGTGGTCCCCGAGTAGCACAGGCTCTTTGCTTCTGAACCATCTCTCTAGACTAAACGTGTTATTCCTTTGGTTACAACTTCCTCCTGTTTTTAGGCTGCCTGGCCTCCTCTGGCAACACCTTTAAATCTTCTGTCTTCCTCCCTTTGACACCACCACTGTTCCCTTCTGCTCTTTTCTCTCACCCACGTGTCTGTCAGTCAGTCTGGATTGAATAATGTGGGATAATGGCCAGCAAGGTGCACACGGAAGCTAGGAAGCCCCTCCCCGCACCGCCTTCATTACCTCCCCAGCCACTCCACAGCTGTAGCTCTTGTGTGGAGACTGATTCGGACTGGGAATTATATGATGTATCTATTTGCATGCTGTGTGGTTTAAAAAAGTACTGTCTAGCTAATTTAATTAGTTTCTCTTGGAACAACTCATCCCAACAACCTCGAGCAATCGGGCATTTTGCTGTAACAAATGTGCACATAAGGAAATCAGCACCTCAGTGTGGGTCAGGCGCCTGTGCCAGGCCTGTGGGAAATTCTCAGGAGCAACTGACATTCTCAGGAGTAAGTTGGGCCTCGTGGGCACTAGAACCACACCAGCCAAACCACACCCAAGCAAAATGGAATATATCCAAAACATCCCTGAGGGTCAAGAGGCCAACTCATTATTAGCTTGGAAATCTAACAGCCATGGGGGCCTACTTTTCATGTCTGTGGCTGTGATAAAGCCCCTTGAAGAAAAGCAACCCAGGGGAGAAAGCGCCTATTTAGTTCATTCTTCCGGGCCATGCTTTCGGAGAAGTCTGGTTGGAAGGAACTTTAAGCAGCCAGTCACAACATACCCACGGCCGAAAGTGTTCAGTTAGCTTTCTCTACTCATAGCACAGCCAGGGCAGGAACAGGGAGTAGCGCCGTCTGCTCTCATGCTAGATCTTCCCTCGGCAAGTAAGGCAATCTGAAGGAGAGCCAGAGAGATACAGGGAGACGAGGCAGCCAAAAGTAGACTTCCTGAAACGGCAGCTTTCCTGAAATGGCAGAATTCTGGGATGAGGAAGACAGAGATGCAGTCACCAGCCAGACTCAGAGGAAGCAAGATGAGAATGCCTCACGGGTTAAGGGCGCCAGGCCATGTGGCTAAACATGGACGGGAATTGTAGGTCGATTTAAGATGTAGGAGCTGGTTGGTGACGGGCCTGAGATAGTGGGCCAAGCAGTTTGTGGTTGATATGGGCCTTTCTTTGGGACTGGATGGCTGCAGGACCAGGCGGGACAGACTTCCACCTAGAAAATATTTCAGTGAGATATGGTGGAAAGGCATGGAGGCAAGCATCTAAAGGAACCAACAGGGGGAAGGGAAGACCCGGGTCACCTATAAAATACCCACACTAGCTTCTATTTAGTGGGCTTCCAGTCTTAGGCTCCCCCCACCCAGAATACATAAAGTTGGCATTTCCCCTTTGTCTGTGCTGTGGCTTGGTCTTCTGTCTTTCCTAATTGTTTGATTTTTCTTCCTGCCTGGAACAAAATGCACTAGGCAATCACTAGGCAATCTCCATCAGTCCCACCTCCTTTGCAATCAAAACAGCCCCTTACAGACATGCCCACAGGCCAACCTGACCCAGACAGTACCGCACGGACACTCTCTAGGCTCTAGGTTATGACAAGCAGAAGTAACGATCACCCTTGTGATACACGTGATGTAACAAGCTCTGAATTCGGAAGCTAAGAAGAGACATCTTGTGTGTGTGTAAGAAAAAGAAGAGATCTCCCCCGAAGAGAAGCAGCTGCTGCCTTCAGCCGCTGCCTTCAGGCCACCCTGATTTGAGCCGCTGCTGTGTGCTCAAATGTGTGTGCTGTGAGCCAGCTGCAGCTAAGAAATGCAGTTTCAGTAATTGTGAACACCTGTTGAGTCACAGTCTACACCTGGACCAGAGGACAGACGGTCTCAGCACCTAGAAAAGCTTAAGAAACACCGGTTCTGAAGTTCAGTGTTCTCGGGGAAGGAAATTAGGATGCCATTAAGAAAAAAAAATCCCAAGAGTTACAAATTCGTTTCAGCGAACATTCTTGAACTGGAAAGTACAGACGCCAGCCAAGTCTAGAGGCACAGCCCGGTGGTCACAGCTACTCCAGAGGCTGGGGCAGCAGCCACTCTCAGGCTTTGTCTGGATTATAGTTTAAGGCTAGCCTGGGAAGCCCCAGGGATATTGTCCCCAAATAACAGGGAGGTCTGGAGATGGAGGCCAGGGTCCAGAACTTAAGTAGCTTTTTGGGTATGCTGGGCCCAAGGTTAATAGGTAGTATCACACAGAAAAACAAAAGGAGGGAGGCAGGTAAGAGAGAACACTAAGGCCTTTCTTAATCTCAGCTGCATCTTGGAGCTCTGTTGTGATCTTCTTACTGCACCCCAGCACTCAGCACCCAGCACCCATCTCCAAGTGCCCAGTGCTCAGTGTTCAGCCTCTAGCCCGCAGCGCCCAGTCCCTAGCCCCTGTCCCCAGCTTGCACCACAACCTCTGAGCCAAGAACCTTGAGAGGTCCTGGAGAACGTGTTCGTTTGTACATCCACATTATTTGAGGGCTGTTTCTTTAGTGGTGTTGCATGCTTCTACCTTCAGAGAATCCAGTTGACCTGGCCTAGATCGACCCTCCAAGGTCTCTCCATCTTTCCAGTATGCAGCCAGCTAATTGTTGAGTCAAGGCAAGCCACACAAAGATGGAGTCAACTTAGGAATGGAGAGGCTGTTTAAAAGGGTAATTACAGACTCAGTTTGTAGAAATAATCTCATGTAACCTAGGCTCGCTTCCAAACTTCCTGAGTACCCGAGGATGACCTTGCATTTCCAATCATTCCACCCCGTCCTCTTGAGCATGGGGTTAGGGGTGTGCACCACCACCTCTGGTTTAAGCAGTGCTGGGTATCAAATCCAGAACCTTTCACATGTTAGGCAAGCGTTCTACCTTCTGAGCCAAATCTCTAGCCTCATGAGTCCGCTTAAAAATAAATGAACTATAAGCGTTGCTGAAACCACACAGTGATCAGGACTTGGTAAGCAGGCTCTTGTCTGCGCTGTGCTTTTCTGTTTGTGGGCAGGGTACTTTCTCACCAAGGCTGCTGTTTAGGGGAGATTTTTGGGTTTGTTTGTTTGTTTGGTTTGTTTGTTTTTTGTTTTTGTTTTTTTTTTTTGGTTTTTCGAGACAGGGTTTCTCTGTAGCTTTTGGAGCCTGTCCTGGAACTAGCTTTTGTAGACCAGGCTGGCCTTGAACTCACAGAGATCCCCCTGCCTCTGCCTCCCGAGTGCTGGGATTAAAGGTGTGCGCCACCACCGCCCAGCTTGTTTAGAGGAATTCTACATCCTCATTTCTCCTGGTTTCAAACTATCGATCCTTTCTCCACATCCCTTGGTTAGAGACCTCACAGTGGACTCTGGAAATGGCTTTGCTAGCCTGCTCTCAAACTGGATTTCTAAAGGGCAGTTTAGAAAAAGTAGGGGCGAGGGGAAGTGGGATAGATTCTAGGGAACCACGTGCACTGACAGCTAACTCCAGCTCTTGAGGACCCCGCCTTGTGACGCCTCTGGCCTCTTCCTCCTGGGCCTCCAGGGAGCGTGTCTCATTCTGCTTGGGTATGGATGGCAATGGAGCAGTCATGAAAGTCCTCTGGGCAGAGAGCCAGGTTTGTCACGAGGGTTACCTCGTTGGTTTGCAAGCCTTGGGAACATGTTATAATCTTGCTTTTTCTCCAATGTGTCATGACACTTGCCTTAGATAGTTTGCTCAGCTTTATGGTTAAGGAAAGAGGGCTAACACCAGGTCTTCCAACACAGAGGTGACAGTAATGTTAAATTTCCTGAAATCGATCATCTTGTTCTGGCTATGAGAGAACTCTTGGGATATTGAAGATGAAGTATTTGGGGTAAATGGTTATCCACTGACTTTCAAAGTCTCAGCCAAAATGCTAACCCAAATAGAAATACCACCTAAATGTGAATATGATAGGACTTTTTATAAAGCACACAAGAGAGGATGATATAACAGACAATGGAAAGTACCATTCTGAGTTTAGATGGAGTGCACCTGGGTATACTTAGGAAGTGTACTGTTTCGTTGACAAGATTTTAGACAGAAGAGCAAACAAAACATCAGTCTTTTTTTTGGGGGGGGGTTTCTCTGTGGCTTTGGAGCCTGTCCTGGAACTTAGCTCTTGTAGACCAGGCTGGGCTCGAACTCACAGAGATCTGCCTGCCTCTGCCTCCTGAGTGCCGGGATTAAAGGCGTGTGCCGCTACCGCCTGGCTCAAAACATCTGCTTTGACAAAACAGAGTGGCCAAAAACAAATTGTGAAAGGAAGGGGTCGTTCCAAACAACTCTCGGGTCACACTCCATCACTGTAGGAAGTCAGAGCAGGAGCAGAAGCAGAGGCCATGGAAGGGTGTTGCTTACTGGCCTGCTCCCCATGGCTTGCTCAGCCTGCTTTCTTATAGACCCAGGACCACCCACAGTGGACTGGGCCCTTCCATGCCAATAATTAATTTAAAATATGCCCCTCAGACTTGCTCATAGGCAATCTGATGGAAGTGTTTTCTCAATTGAGGTTCCCTCTTTCTTGTTAGGTCTAGGCTTGTGCAAGTTGCAAAGCAAGCAAACAAACGGAAAAACCGCACAACTAGAACAATCCCTATGCGGGAGTCCCTTCCAAAAGTCGGGAGTATAGAAAGAGATAAAGGGCAACTCTACCGTGGGGAAGGAGCCAGGAAAGCTCCACCATCGCTGTGTGTGCAAGGCCAGCATCACCCGTCGTAAGTCATACGGATCTCAGGTGCACAGTGCATTGTAAATCATATGGACTCAGGTGCACAGTGCATTGTAAATCATATGGATCTCAGGTGCACAGTGCATTATAAGTCATATGGATTTCAGGTGCACAGTGCATTGTGTAAGAAGGCCATTTCGCCACCATTGTTTGTCCTCTCAAATTCTTAACCCAAATTAAGAACTGATGTCCACACGGGCTGGGAGCGTGGCTTGGGGTAGTGCTTGCCTAATGTCCTAGTCTGCTCTTAGCTGCTGTGAAAAAAAGACTTAGCCAAAGCCAACTTAGGGCAAGAAGGGCTTATTTCATCTTAAAAAAAAAAATCACAGGCCATCATCATGAGAAGCGGAGGCAGGAACCTGGAGGTAGGGGCCACAGAGAAATGCTGCTTACTGGCTTACTTCCTCTGGCTTGTCCAGATGCCTTTCTTAGACAGCCAGGCTCAGCTGCCCACAGTGGTCCCGCCTATATCAGTTAGCAATGAAGAAAATGTACCAGGGGCCCCGAGAGATGGATCAGTGGCTGAGAGCCCTGGCTGCACTTCCAGCACCCACATGGCAGCTCACGTCTGTAGCTCCAGTTCCAGGGGCTCAAATGCCCTCTGCTGGTGTCCGTGGTGCCGGGTTTGCATGTGTGCACAGACACATATACAGGCAAGCCCTTATACACATAAAACAATAAAGTGAATTATATCCCACAGACATGCCCACAGACCAATGTGATGAAGTCTGATCCTCAACAGAAATCCCCTCCCCCAAGTATGTCAAGCTGACAACCGAGATCAGCCGTCACCAAAGATGCTGAAGTCCTGGATTAAATTCCAGCACTGCATAAGACTGAGTGTGTGTTACATGCTTATAACCCTGGCACTTGGGAGGCAGCAGCCTACAGACCTCAGAGTCAGCTTTAGATACGTATGGAGCTGCAGGCCAGCCTGGGGTACAGGAGACCCTGCCTGAAAACAACAGAATCTTCCAGATCTGATGTGTGCCCTTCATGTCCCTCTCTTTAAATGCCCTTCCCAGTTGGGAAGATATGGCCACTTCATTTTGTTTCTGTCTCAGAAGTGCTGTCTGTCTCCAGGGACGTGAAATTGACACTTTCCAGATTGTGCTCTAATTTCACGATTCAGAGTAGTCTGTAGAAGGGGTTTATGTGCCCACTAAACATAAATGCCGGTGTGACTGGATGCCACTCAGTCTTCAAATGACATCTAGGGACCTGCCATTGCATATCTGTTGCATTTAGACACACTGCACGTATACACATGTAATCCCTGCTACTGAGAATGCAAACAGTGCTGGAATCCCTCACACACACTGGAAACAGCTACAGAGAAGAGAGCAGGAAAGGACCGCTCTAGGCCTGGTGCCCAGCAACCAGTTCTTAAAAATATTAGCTCATTGCCTCTTCCTCGTGGCTTGTCTAACTCAGCAAAGAATGCTAGGTTGTTGGTATTCTCCTTCCACTTCTGTCTCTATGACAAACACCGTGAAAAAAGCAAATTTAGGGAAAAGTTTTTGTTTCAGCTTATAGTTTCCTCAGTGGAGGGAAGTCGAGGCAGGAACTTAAGCATCTGGTCACATCATATTCACGGTCAAACTCGCCCATGGTGCATGTTGCTTTTTCCTGGCTTATGTGGGTCAGCAGCCCCTGTATAAGGTATGGTGCTGCCCTGTTGGGAGAAGCCACTTGTTCATTCCCGGCTACCTGGGTCACAAAATAATCACTCAGGAACTCAATTATTTGCAATACTGTTTGGTCAATAGCTTAAGCATTTTTCTAGTTTGCTCTTATATCCTAAACTAACCCATCTCCATTAATCTGTGCATCACCACGAGGTTGTGGCTTACTGGCAAAGTTTTGGCTCTAGCAGAGGCTTCTGTCCCCATGGCAGCTACAGTGCTTCTCTCCAACTCCGCCTACTCTCTCTCTATATCTCTTCCAGCCTGGCTATATTCTGTGAAGTCATTGGCCGAAAACAGCTTCATTATTAACCAATAAAAGCAATACATATATAGATTCCCACACCACTGCCCTGAGTGGGCTGGTCCTCCTACACCAATTAGCAATCAACTCAGATCCCACACAGACTAGCCCACTGGCCATCCTGTCTAGGCAATCCCTTGCTGAACCTCTCTTTCCAGGCAGTTTTAGGCTGTGCCAAGCTGCCAGCCAAAGCTAACCACATAGATGGCCTTTGAGTCAAGAGCCCTTTCCCCACTTCCAATCAGCTCTGACCAAGAGAAAGGGTCATAGGTTCGTAACCTAGCTCCTCCTCTCAATGACTGTGGGAATCAGGGATGTTCTTTGCGATGAGGGCTCGTGAGTGAGGCAAACCTGATACCTTGAAGTATGGCAGGTTGCTCTGGCATTCAGAACACACACTGACCACTGAAGAGAGAATAATCTCAACTTTTTGTTTTTAAAAAAAAAAACAGTATTTACTTCTCTGGGTAACTCTGGAATTGATATGATAGTTGATTTTATAATCGATACTTCCCATATTTGATACTGTCAGTGTTCCCCGGGACACATATGCTCTAGTCACTAGGAGCTGCCAGTGTGAGATGGGAGTGGTTTGGGATTATCTGGTGTGCCCAAACTTATCACATTGACCTCATCTTGACCTCCCTAGTACCTCAGACTAGCCTCAGATTCGACATCCTTTGCCTTTGGCCTTGGTGGCCTGGGTGCTGAGCTTCTAGGCATATGCTACCATGCCCACCTCCCCAAGTCTGAAGGATGGGAAAATCTTTCTTGGCCTAGTGAGAGGGAAGAGACGGGATCAGCAAAGCTCTGAGGAGTGGGAAAGGCTGACCTGCTACTGCTAGCTTTGAAGACAGAGGAAGGAGGTTCATGCTGAGGGTTGTAAGAATCCTCTGGAACCCAAATCAGCCTTCAGCTGACTGGTGGCGACCTCAGTCCCATGGCTGAGGGCTGAATCTTACAGACCACATGGTGAGGAGGAAACCTGTCTTCCCTCGGGCCTTAGAAAGGAATGCGGAGGACCTGTCAGCTTGACATGACTCACCCTGAGCCTCCGCTGACACACAGAGGGTCGTGGATTTCTGTTGTCTTCACACACACACACACACACACACACACATGCATACACACTGGAATTCATCTCGTACTGCACACTAGGCATCTAAGTATGTAGCAATGTGTTGTAGGTGTTAGGTTTATAGAACAGGTCTCGACAAGAAGATGAAACTTTCAATGATTTTAGCCCAGATGAAAGAAGCCGCTGTGAGGAGCCGGTCTAGGGGAAAGAGCATCCCAGCGGACAGAACAAGTGCCAGTCTGGAACAAGCCAGAGTGTCCCATGTCCAAAGGGCAGTTGGGGAGACCAGTATGTGTCATAGACTGGGCACAATAGATCCAGGGGAGTAGACATCAAGGCACCAAGAGGGAATGGTTTCCATTGTGTGCGGTGACATCAGACCAGACTCACTCCCCACCTAAGCTCCGAGGAAGGCAGCCACCTTGAGCTTTTACCTGTGGAGGAATTAGAGGCTTGGCCCACTGCCTTACCACACGCCCAGTGGTCGATTTCAAACACATGTTGCTTGGTTGCTTCAACCGAAAGGTCAACTCCATACCCGTGGCAGACTTACATATCCCTGTATTACCCAGCTCTCAGGAGCTAGTTACGGGACCTGATAGGGAGGCTTGCCAAGCCACTGGCCACATTAAAGGTCAGCATAGGGCCAGCCAAATGGGGCCAAAGGCTTGCTGCAGAGCTTACAACCCTGAGCTCCAGCTGGAGAGATGGCTCAGTGGTTAAGAGCACTAGCTGCACATTCAGAGGACCCAGGTTCAGTTCCCGGTACCCACATGGAGGTGTGCAACCATCTGTAACTCCAGCTTCAGGGCATCTGATGTCATCTTCTGGCTCCCATGGGCACAGCACACATGCTATACAGCCATAAATGCAGGTGAAATACCCACACACGTAAAATGTTCTTTTAAAAAAGAAACTGAGTTTGTTTCCCAGGACCAATGTAGAATGAGAAACCCACAGATTCCTACGGGTTGACCTCTGACCTCCACACATGCACAGTGGGCATGTGCAACAGGGAAGGGTTTATTTTGGATCACAGTTAAAAGGGAGAGGGAAGTCATGGTGGTGGGGACTGGTAGCTTGTCAGTGGCATCCGTGGTCAGGACGCAGAAATAAACACTCCCCCCTCCTTTTTGTTTAGTCTGGGACCCCAGCCCATGGGATGGTGCTGCTCACATGCAGGGCTGTTCCTCTCCCTTCAGCAAGCATTCCCTGAAACTCCTTCACACACCCATCAGGTTTGCTTCTGTGCCGATTCGAATCCTGTCACGTTAACAAGGAAGACGAACCTGCATCCGTGTTCTGGATGGTTTTGCTCTCGTGGTGGAGAACCTGAGCATGGCTTGCACGGAGAACAAGACTGGATGTAATGGGTAAAAGAACATCTCCACCTGCCTGCTCCTAGTTCTATCCCGACAGTCTCCACTGCAGACGGAGCTTTCCTGTCCCGGCAGCCATTCCCCAAATACCCAACACTGAGACTTAACATTACTTATAAATGCTTGGCCAGTAGCTCAGGCTTGTTGCTAGCTAACTCTTACATATACATTAACCCGTATTTCTCAGTACAGGCATGCTCATCTGGCTTCTCCTCTGACTCCACTCCTCTTCATCCCAGCATTCTCTCTGTCTCAGGCTGAGTAGCCCAATTCTTCCTGCCCAGCTATTGGCCAATCAGTATTTATTAACAATGTGAGAAATACATATTTACAGTGTACAGAAAGATTATCTCACAGTGCTCCCCTTGAAACATTCTGATGTACTCATACTTATTGCTCCTGTTTCGAAATTATATTGATGCCCAATACCTGGGCTATTGGGTCCTGGCTAAAAACATCAATCTGGGTATCCAAACTACATCTTAGCGCCATGCCTAGAACTCAGTAAGCATTTAAGAGAGGCGTGTGTGCTTGAGTGTGTGTTTGTGTTCATGTGTGCAAGTGTGTGTGAATATGCATGCGTGCTTATGTGTATGAGTGTGCCTGTGCATGAGTATGGATGTGTGTGCTTGTGTGTTAATGTTCTAGTGTGTGAGTGTGCATATATCTGCTTGTATGAGTGTGCACGTGTATATAAGTGTGCCTGTGTTTGAGTATGGATGTGGACATATGTGTGTGTGAGTGTGTGTGTGTGAGTGTGCTAGTGTGTGTTTGCATGTGTGAGTATGGATATGAGTGCTTGTGTGTGAGTGTGCATGTATGTGCTTGTGTGAGTGCACGTGTGTATGCATGTTTATGTGAGTGTGGATGTGGATATGTGTGTATGCTTGTGTGTGAGTGTGCATGTGTGTGTGAGTGTGATTTGTTCGAGTGTGCATGTGGGCATATGTGTGAGTATGCTTGTGTGTGAGTTATACATTGTGTACTTGTTTGTGAGTATGCATGTGCTTGTGTGGGGTGAGTGTGCTTGTGTAACACTTTGCAAAAGGAAGTGGCAGAGTAAGTGTGAAGTAACAGATCCCTCCTCTTCCTGTGACAGCTGTACTCTGAGTGACTGCAGACTCTGACTCCTCCAGTCACGCAATGACCACACTAGAAGTGTCTCAAGGTCAAGCAGAGGCGTGAACTTTAACAGATGTCTTCAAAGGTCATTTCCTTCTCTTTTCCTTCTTCTTTTGTGTGTGTGTATCTATGCATGGTGTGTTCAGTACGTAGTATATGCATAAATTCATGTGTGTGTATGTGTGTGCACACATGTGGAGGTCAGAGGTCATCATCAAGTGTTTTCCTTTGATATCTCTCCATCTTTATTTGGGGTTGGGACATGAACACGAATTCACGGACTTGCCTCATCTGACTGGCCAAAGACCTTCAGGGAGTCACTTGGTTCCATTCTCCAACCCTCAGCACTGGCTGCTGTATCAGGTGTTTACATGGATCTGGAAACCCAGACTCAGATCCGCGTGCCTGCATGGCGGCCTTTTCTGAGCCATCTTTCCAACCACTGTCTCCTTTCTTACCCCAGTGTCCTCGGATTCTGCATCCTGCCGTCTTTAGAGCTCCTCACATCTGTGGGAGGCTGTGGCTACAGGATAAAGGGCAGATGCGCCAGCCGCAGTGTCTTCCCCCACGCTGAGGCTGGGTCTTCTGCGAGGGTGCTCAGCCGTGGGCCAAGGCGGGAGCAGCAGACACTCCTTTCCCGTGGTTCTGTAAGGCGGAGATCAGAGCATGGTGCCAGCAGGGCTGAGGTTCGGTGAGGCCTCCTCTGCGAGCCAGGCTTTGGGCTTCTCATGGGCTGGAAAGGGTGAGCTAGCTTTCTGAGCTCTTCTCAGAAACGCTATCCCATTAGCCAGGGCTCAACCCTCATGAATTAATTATTTCCCAAAGACACTAGCAACAAATACTTTTGTTTGGGTCAGATTTCCACATATGAATTTGGAGGAGGGGGCAAGAATTCAGTCTATAGAGGGGAAAACGGGACTTTTGGTCTCTTCCTGGACACTTGGTGTATTAGATAGATCGTACTGGTCTATTAAATATTGGGATTTTCACATGTAGCTGATGTGGTACCCTAGAGATTCTGTTTAAATTCAAATGTGTTATTCCAAGATGTCCATCTTCAGAGGAGAAGTTCTGATTACCTAACCCTCCATGCCATCTAGACAGAGCTGCAGGTGCAGGAACCTATGCTCAAGGTCTGGGCTAGGCAACTGAGTCTTGTCAAAGCTGCTTTCTACATAGTCTGTGCATGTCTGGGCGGAAAGCATGTAGGCCAGGGCCTGGACCACAAACTCCGCCTCCTTACATCTGTGCGCAGTATAGCTCACCGCTCTGCCGTTTGGATACTCCAGTAAATTCCACGTCGCAAACTCTTTCTCCACCAGCCACCCCTGTCGACTCGTGGAAGCCTCTTGCCTGCCAGTTGGTTTCCTCACCAGTTTATTGGGACGGTGGTGAGGGCAGACAGGTGGACCTTAGAGTAGCGGCTTCTCAGCTTTGAGAGTAGGAAAGCCGAGCTGCGATTGGTTTCTAGGAGACAGGAGAGGAGACCTGTGTGACCTCCTGGTTTGAGTCTCACTGGAGGTTAGTGACCTCTCTATATTTATGTTTGTAAAGAGGATGCCCTTTTGAGAGTAGGGGCCAGGATTAAGTAACACGTGAACACTGTGTTGGAGTGTCTTCCTGTGTGAGTTCAGTGGCCATGAACGTGGTGGGAAATGACAAGGTACACGGGTGGAGTTTTGTTAGCACGGTGGAGCGGCATTCCCTTTCTCTGCCCCCCCCCCACCATGAAACACCATGGCCCCAGCTTCCTGCTCTTCCCACCAGTGCACCCTCACCTGACTGTGGCAAACAGTTTTCCTGGTATCTCTCCATGGAGTCAGGTCTCACTGGGTCAGACTCATGTTGTAGCGGGTCAGTAATGATCTGTCAGGACGTGGCTTCACTAGACGTGAGGTCATTCTGTCTTCTGTGATTAACAGCCCACAGCAACTTTCCCTTTTCTATGGAGAGCTCCCAAATGGCAACTCGGTCAGGGACATCACAGTCCTACAGGGCTGTCACAAGTCGCACCTATGTTTGGACTGTGTCTCAGTTAGCGCTTCTATTGCTGTGACGAAACACAGTGACTTAAAGTGAGGATGCAGGAAAGGGTTTGCTAGGCTCACACGTAAGCTTTGCTGCCTATCACTGAGGGAAGTCAGGACAGGAACTCAAACGGAGCAGGATTCTGGGGGCAGGAGCTGATGCAGAGGCCATGGAGGGTGCTGCTCACTGGCTTGTTCTCCATGACATCCTCAGTCTGTTTTCTCATAGAACCCAGGACTAGCAACCCAGGGATGGCACCACCCACAATGGACTGGGCCTCCCTCCCCCCGCCCTTGATCACTAAATGAGAAAATGCCTTACAGCTGGATCTCAAGGAGGCATTTCCTCAGCTGAGGCTCCTTCCTCTGTTGACTCTATAGCTTGTGTCAAATTGATACACAGAACCACCCAGGACAGACTGCCTGATGTTCCTTGTACTCTTGGAGGTCAGGGGCATGAGGCAGGTCCTCTGAGAAAACAGAGAGGTCAAGGCTGCCCTCCCAGGCTTGGGTGCTGATTACGACAAATGCCATTCATGTTTCTGGAACAGAAGGAAATGTTCTGTCTGCTGTCACCTGCCCATGTCCCTTGCTCTGTGCTGAGCGACGCTCTGAGCAAATAATATGCACTAAGTCTTTAAACCCACACCTTCTCGCCTGACAGAGAATAGTGACCACTTCTGCTGTTGCTATTTGAGACAGGGTCTCACTATGTAGCCCTGGCTGGACTAGAGTTCCCTAATTAGACAAGGCTGCCCTCAAGCTCACAGAGATCCTCCTGCCTCTGCCTCCTGGGTTCTGGAATTAAAGATGTGGGCCTTGATGCCCGGCTTAATAATTATTTCTTATTGCTGACTATTTAGGGGCAGGGTGTAGTAAGGAGGGGCTGCTTATTGGTTCCTAGTCTCCTGGCTACCTTAGCCCTGAAATAACCACACAGAAACTGTATTAATTAAATCATTGCCTGGACCATTAGTTCCCTCTTCTTATTGGCTAACTCTTATATTAATTTAACCCATTTCTATTAATCTGTATATTGCCACGTGGCTGTGGCTTACCCCATAAAGTTCCCAGCATCTGTCTCCAGTGGCTCCATGGCTTCTCTCTGACTCCGCCTCCTTTCTCCCAGCATTCAGCCTAGCTTTCTCCGCCCAGTTCTGTTCTTCCCTGCTATAGGCTCAAAGCAGTTCTTTATTCATTAACCAATAAAAGCAACACAGAGACAGAAGGACCTCCCGCAGAAGCAGGGTACAAGAATAAGGAGTGCACAGGGAGGGGAATTCCTTCAGTTGCACACCTCAGACCTGCGAGACCCAGTATCCCCTTTATATAACAATTACTTTGTAATAATACTGTACCAGTTAGAAACAGAGAAATCCATAGAAAATGAATTCTGTAATATATAATTTAAAAATATATAGCCCTTTAATTTAAATATGTAGGAAAGGGGCTGGGATGTGGCTCCACGGTGGACACAAGGTCTAGGTTGTATCCCTAGAACTTCATAGAACTTCACAAAAAGAAGAAAGCTGGGCCAGGCCTGGTGATGCAGGATTGTCAGCCAATCTATCTAGGAGATTGAGGCAGGACTTCAGACCCTGCCTGGGCTGGAGTGAGTTCAAGGCCAACCCGAGCAGCTCAGTGAGATCCTGCCTCAAAAATAAAGCGTAAGAAGTCTGGGGATGCAGCTCTGTGGAGAGCACTCGCCAAGCATCTAGACTTCCCCGAGTTCTGTCTTCCCAGTGTCACAGACTAAAACAAAGAGAAACCACAAATAAAAAAGAAATAAGAGGGCAGAAAGAGATCTAAGTACAGAGGTGAACAGATGTGGGGTGGTGGCCACACCTTTAATCCCAGCACTCAGGAGGCAGAGGCAGGAGATCTCTGAGTTTGAGGCTAGCCTGGTCTACAGAGCTAGTTCTAGGATACATCCAGGGCTACACGGAGAAACCCTGTCTTGAAAACAAAAGCAAGAAAAAACAAAAAGAAGCAAACAGAATGTTAACACAGACTCCAACGACATTCTCCAAAGGTGACAATGAGAACGTGCTGGAGTTTGACAGACCCAGAAACCTCACCGATTCCTCATGACAGTTGCTGCTCTGGCTGAGAACTAGAAGAGCATGCTGACGTGTCCGCTGACCCCTCTAGCAACCCAGAGCTCGGGCAAACCCTGCTGACTCTGTTCCACAGAAGTGTCTTAACAGCTCACCTGGCATAGTGGAACACACTGGGAATGTCAGCACTCAGGCTGAGGCAGGAGGATAACCACAGGCTGGAACCTACCCAGAATACAGAATACATTATCCCCAAATCCCAGGACTGGGGATGCACTGGCAACAGAGTGCCTATGAGCACGTGACGTCTAATGGCCTGATAGCGCAGTGCTCTCTCCTCAGCCCCTCACTGTGTCCTGAACTTTTCATTTTTTTTTAAAGCATGCTAAGAACACTTCATGCTTACATAGGGGGTAGAGGAAGCTTTAAACGTTGGAAGAGACTTAGGATAATAATTTTCTCTCCTTCCTTTTATGAGACAGGTCCCATGTAGCCCAGGCTGGCCTTCAATTCCCGATTCCTCTTGAGTGCTGAGATAATAGGTAATTGCCACCTACCTAGACGATAATTCTTCATTTTGGGGTCTGATCCATGTACCAAGCTTAACGAATCGTCGTGTGCATACATTTATTTGTAGGGTGATGTGGTATTTTGTGGCATGTGAATAATGAGGAATGGTGATGGTAGCGTCACCTAATAACTTACCCACCACACTACGGCTTCAGGCTTTACACGGAGACATCTGCTGGGCTCTGGCTGCCCGGCTGGGCTCTGGATGTCAGGACCATCCCTGTTTCCCGGATCGTACGGTACACCCAAACCTGTACCTTTTACCCCACTCCACTCTGCTTCCTCCCAGCCGCCATCCAAGTCTGTACTTCTGAGCTTGACCACACACCACACACACACACACACACACACACACACACACACACACACACACACACACTTCCTAAATAAGAATATGGACTATTTGTCTTTCTGTGTCTGGATGATGAGGATGATTTAATATAATGTCTTTGGCTCATTTGTGTTGTTACAAATGTCTTCCTTTCCAGAGCAGAGTAATAGGCCATCGTGTGTGTGTGTGTGTGTGTGTGTGTGTGTGTGTGTGTGTGTGGCATGATTCCACGTGTCTGTTGTGAAACATGTTGCAGTGGGCATGAGTGTGGCTATCCTTTTGTTACAATGATGTCCGTTTTTTGGCGTGCTGGGTCAGTAGGTTAGTCCCCTGTTGCTTTCCAGATTGGCGGTTCCGATTTCCAGTCTCACCAATGGTGCGCAAGGATTCCTCTCTCCACACTCGGACTCGAACTTACTTTTGTCTTCTGCTCGCAGCGGTAATTCTGCTATGTGAGGTGATGTCTCACTGTGGCTTTAGTTTGCCAATACTGAGCATTCTCTTCTCATCCATCTGAGGCCTCAGATCTGAGGTTTGAGAATCAAGTCCTTGGCCGGCTTTAAAAATCGTATTACAGTTTTCTTGTCACGGGTCTTCCCCCCACCTCATTAAAGGGAAATAACACCTCTAACGGTTGCGACTGCCCAAGACAGCTCAGGGAATTTTCTCATGTCCCCCAGTGGGTGGACTGCTCTAGTTGAGCGCTATTCACGTGGAGAGATGCTCTGTATTACGTCTTGTCAAAGAGTCTGGATTCAGAAGGGCAGTTTTTTGATGCACTGTTTCATGGAACTTTAATCTACTTTTTGTAAGATTCTTATTTAGGAAATTCAGTCGGAGCGCGTGAGTACAATATTTTGTGCTGTCTTTGAGAATCAAGTACCAGGTGATGCTGCTGCGAGCTTTGTGAATATCCCCACTGTGATGATTAATATTGTCATCTCCACAGTCTCTAGGAGACAAAACTCTGGTGCGTCTGTAAGGGAGGTTCTGGATTGGGTTAAACAGGGCAGAAAGACCCACCTCAACTGTAGGAAGTTAAGGCTACTATGCCTGGGGACAGCCAACCTGGGCCTGCCTGGCGTTGTCAGAGTCCTGATCATGCCTAGCCAATGGGGCGACCGTGCGATGCCAACCAATCAGGTTGCAGCCTGGGTGCTGGGAGGCGGGTCTATAAGGATCTCCCCGTTGCTAAATGAATGAGTCAGCTGCCTCCCTTATACCTGACTCTCCACGTCTATGTCACTGAGGCCGCACCTTCTCACGCCCACCCCCGAGGGCGCTGTTAGAACCCAGCTACACTCAACCACGGGCAACACTGCGCCACGGACTGGGCCCTAGACTGGATGAAAGAGGAGAAAGTGGGCTGAGCACCAGCAGCCATCTCTGTGCTTCCTGATTCAGAGGCCATGCAGCAAGTGGCCTCCTATCCTGACACCATGTCCTCCCCACCGTGATAGCCTCTACTCTCAAACCACAAACAAAAGCAAAGCCTCCCTTCTGTATTAGCTCTTTCCAGGCATTATATCACGGCATCGAGAGAAGTCACGGACACACCCGCCTTTGCGCACATTCTCCTGTGACATTCGGATTCTTCAGTGCTCCGTGTCAGCCTGGGTCAGCCCTGCTCAACCTGGCAACCACCCTCTAGAGTTTTAACTCCACACAAACCACAGAAGTGTTTCTTGATTACGGGGGCCTCGGTGGCATGGTTTCTTCGCTTTGGTCAAATTCATAGTAGGTAAAAATCACCAGTTCCGACAAGACCATACTGAAAGACTAATCTAAAAAGATCCCCCCAAATGTCGCTTTGCAGCCTCAGAGGAAACCTATGACACACCAGTTGATGAAACATGCCCACTGCTATTCTTCGTTGGCAAAGGACCGACTTAAGTCATCGAAGGAAGCAGACCATCCCTTTTCAAAAACAACACACAACACAACACGGAGGAGAATTCCTGCAACCTTCCTGTGAGGCCTTCTTTGCTCAGGCCGGTTCACCAGGCTTTGGAGCCAGGGTCAGTTGACTGACGGTAGCTGCTGCCGCCTAGTGTAAGATTACTGCTACTGCAGGCACTGAGTTCTTGAATCACCCAAGGAGCCTTACTGGTAAAAGAATGGGAAATAGGGGAGATAATAAAAATAATTGAGACATTTGCAACGTGTTAGCCTTTCAGAATGGGTCACAGGGGGATCAGAAGCACCATACTGCAGGAGGAAGATAAGCTAATCACACGCCTTTAAAACAGTAATGCATGTTAACAGGGATGGTTGCCTGTCTTCACGGATGACTCTGCCAAAGCCCTGGGGAGGAAATGACTGCTCAAGGTTGCGTCAGCGGCAGACGTCAGTCTAGACCCCGGTGTCATTCGCAACTCAGCTTTATCCATCTTATTTTCTTTTGACGTTTTCATGGGTGTGTGCGCGCATGTGTGTGGTGTGTGCACGTGCACCTTTGTGTGTGAATGTTTGTTGTGGACACGTGTGTGTGGGTGGTGTGTGTGTGTATGTGTGGACCTGTGTGTGTGAGCCCTTGTGTGTGTTCGTGTGTGTGGGTGGCGTGTGTGTGTATGTGTGGACCTGTGTGTGTGAGCCCTTGTGTGTGTTCGTGTGTGGGGGTGGTGTGTGTGTGTGAGCCCTTGTGTGTGTTCGTGTGTGTGTTCACGTGTGTGTGTACATGTGTGCACAGGTAGGTTCCTGTTGAGGGACTAAGTAAAAGTAGACTTGGGGTACAGATTCAGAATGAAGGAAGAGCAAGATGGCAGGCAACAAATTGGATCCAGTAAGGGTTTTTGAAGATATGTAAAGTGAAATTAGAATATTCATATCCATAGCAGAACTTCTCCCAATATTGTTCTTGATGTAAATTTAAAAAAAAATAAGTGAACTTTAGAGCATGAAGACAGATCTTAAGGTAATAGGGCTCTGTGGTAACTGTGTTCCTGGACGTACGAAGACAGCCTGCACCCTGACAAGCCAGGTTCAGCTGTTGATTTTCAGTGAACCAATTACAACAGTCAGGTTAGTTGTGAGAAGCAGGAAAAGGAGATGTGCCCATGTGGCACAGTGGGAAGGGGTGTTCAATGGCTCCCTTCCCAAGCCCATTTCCAGGGTCTTGATTGGAGGTTGCGTTTTTAAACAAAGGGAGGGTTGCGCCCAAACCAGCAGCTCTGGTCCAGGTGTGGCACCACACTTCTGACCCACCTTTCTCTTCTCTGTAAGGCAGTCGAACCAATTGTGAATCTTTTTTTCTGAAAAGTTTCCCCTCCAGCTGGCCCAGGGTCTAGTCTTTCTCTTCTCCCAGATTGAGAATCCTGGGGGAATTCTTGGGGTCCACTGTTTCCGTAGTCCAGTAGCCAAAGCAAGGGACACAAGTGCCTTTAGAGTAACTTTAGCCCTGCAAGGCTGGCTACAGACACAGTTACTATTTACCGAGCCACAAGATTGAACTCTTGGTTCCCTGAAAGCTGAAGGAGTACCCACTCAACCTTGGGGACTTCCAGGTTCAAATAGCCAAGATAGAGCCTTCCTGCAGAGGGCATCAGATGACCAGGCAGTGACAATCTGTGGCTAGCCCTGCAATGGAAAGTCCTGCAGAGGGCATCAGATGGCCAGGCAGTGACACCCTGTGGCCCTGCAGTGGGAAATCCAGGGAAGGAGCTCTATTGAATAGACTCAACTGTGGCAGTTGAAGATCAAGGAAGGGCTTGCCTGCCTCTTCCTGCAAGCTCCCAGCTCTTTCTACACACTTCCTCTGTGTGACAGCAATCTGGACCTTCCAGGGTTGACAGAGAGGTTGAGGAGAGGCTGTGAGGTGAGCAGTAAACAGAACAGACAAGGAGATCACAACAGACTAAGCTAACATCTGGCATTGATGCTCTTATGAGGCAGAGAAGAGGAAATTAGAACTTTTATTTGGACAAGAATATTCATTCTTCTTAAGTAATGTTAGAGGCAGTGCCCTCAGAGTCTGTCTCCCATGTATCTGGGGCAAAGATGGACGCCCAAATAAGGAATGAGAACTGATTCTCAAGTGAGTCTACTGAGAAATACAGATTCACCCATCTCCAACCCGTGTCTAACACTTAACGTCAGATATGAGGTAGGTAAAAGAAGAGAGGTCAGACCCTTGAAAATGCTGACGTCTGGTCCTCCCTGTGAGGCAAGGCCATGGGATCAGAGGCCACACAGGATCTCTGTAACAGGCAGGCTGCTTGTAAATAGGTGAGGTCAGTGAGCACCGGGAAAGAATTACCAAGCAAGCGGGTGAAAAGGGCCGGCCTTCTCATCTCCCCGTCTCCTGGTGTCCTCTTCCACCGAGCTACCCCCAGGAAACGGCAGTCAGGGGAGAGAGGAGCACCATGGTGTGCTGCGGAACCGCTGAGGACACACGTTCTTTTTCAAGTGGTCTGACCTGGGCAGTGGCTCATTTTCTCATTTGTAGCAGACAGCACTCATCTGTCTGTCTGACTTTTAATACAACCAGCATCTCTCGGAGGCTCGTGTCGAACCCATGCCTGGGAACAGGGAAGAAGGCAGCGTGAAGTGATGGATGTCAAAGGAACAGGCCAATCACGGCCAGGCTGTGACAGAGCATGAAAGGATAGAGGGTACTGCTTGCACATGATGGGTGAACTGAATCTGAAGTGGGGGAGAAGGCATTCGTATGTTTTAGGAAAAGTTAGTAGGGTTGGCATAGGCACTGGGGATATAGTGTCCACTCCTTGTGAGGTGAGCGTTCGGGAGTGACAGACAGTTTCCTGACCACGTGACCCTGCAGGGTGACGTGAGCACAGACTAGGGGATGTTCCATCCAGTTGCAGACTGGATCCTTTCCTCAGCAGGTGCGTAGGGCGGTGTTGATCCTTCTTCAGTCAGGCTACCTGTCTGTTCTGTACCCAGTCACTGCTCATGGGTAAGTTTGGTGGCTGCCATCTTTGTGACCCTGGCTGCTATCCCAGAGGACCTGGGTTCAGATCCCATGGCAGCTCACAGCCACCCAGGGATCTGGCACCCTCTGGCAGCGGGTACACACATATCTACATACATGTGGGCACAATACTTACATACATAAAATTAAAAACGTATTTTTTTAAAGTTGGCTGACTCATTGCATCTGTTTTGTAAGAGCCATGTGACATTAGCAGTAATTTCTGGGCCTCAGTTTCTACTTTTATTAAATGAAGAGTTAAGATTTTCTATCTATTTCTCTATCTACTTACCTATCTGTCGTGTCTGACTATCTATCTATCTGTGCAGGGTCTCACTCTACAGTCCAGACTGGCTTGGACCTTACTACGCCGCCCATGCCAACCTCAGACTCAGCAGCTCTCCTGTGCCGTATCGTAATGAGTAGATGCTAACAGACTGCTTTCTGCAAGACATTTATTCCCCTAAAAATCACTTTTACATTTGCTTATTTTGCACGGGAGCAAGAGGACACATGCCATGGCACACATGTGGGAGTACAGAGAGTCAGTTGTCTCTTCCCACCATGTGGATCCCTGGGGTTGGATGCAGGTTGTCCAGCTTGGTAACAAGTGCCTTTCCATGTGACTTTGCCCTCCCTAAAACAGATTCTCAAGAATATGCCCAGCCTTCCATCTGAAGCCCCGCTCACCTCAGTCACAGAGAGGCGCCACTAGTTCTTGCTTAGAGCTGCTCCGCTGAGCCACTGCTGATTTCCTGGCCCCACGAGAGCGTTCTGTAGAGCCTTTTAAATACGCAAGCCCCTACAGCTCCTTCCTTAGCTCACCCACCTCTGGCCAGTTCTGCTAGGCTTCTTACATTAGTACCTTGTTCCAGGGTTCTTCAGTGATGCCACGGTGGCAGCCAGAAGTGTCTTCTTTACATATGAATGTAACCATGTCATTCCTATGCTTGAAGTGTCAGTGACAATCGGGATGCAGCCTGCACCTGTTACTTCAAGGAGGGTTTATGTGGGCCCAAGTTCACAGTTTGAGGGGCTGTCATTCATCATGGTGGGGAGGGCGTACGGCATGCGGCTCTGTGGCAGTGGGCGTGGGCAGCCGATGACTGCTCCAATCCCAGTGGACCAAGCGAAAGGAAGAGTGAGCCATCCGTAATGTACCTTTCAGGCCCGACCCAGTGCCCATTTCTCCCAGCTAGGCTCCGTGTCCCAAAGGTTTTATAAAGTCTTCTAAAACAGGATCACGTGTCCAAACACATTCCCCTGTGGGTGCGTTTCAATCCACACTCCTTCCACGGCAACCGTGATGCCTGCTTACCCTGTGTCCTCCTGCCCCTCACCCTAGCCACAGCTGCCTGGCCCTCCGGAGTTCTACCCCCACCCCGTGCCAGAGGCCTTCTGTTTTCTGTCACTTTCTCAGGCCTTCTCTGGGGCTTTGAGCTGGTGGGAACCCTTCCACCGTGGCTTCATGACACTCTACCTAACCTTAGCCCTTTAACTGAGCCTACCATGTGGAGTGAGGTTGCCACCTCATTAGATGGTACTCACCTTAAGTTGGGAAGCCATGGCAATTCAGTCCAGTCGGACCCTAAGCAGTGCTCACTAAATAAATACTCCTCTGGCATCTCTTAAAGTGCTCTGCCTGAAGAGCGTGTGCAGCCAGGGAGGAACTGTATTGCTGGGGAACGCTGTTCTCCCGCACAGGATGGGTCATTAAGCGTAAAGCCTCCTAACTAGGGGGCAGAATTCTTTGAATAAGTTTTCTCATTTTCTCTTTGCTTTTGTAACACAGTATTACTCACGCATATTTTTTTCAACCTAGGTTTTGCCTCTACTTTTTATAAACTGCTCCTCCAAAGGTGGATACACTGCACATTGGGGGTGGGCAAGCTGTAGATGCTGCCCTCCGTGAGCTCCGACAATGCTGCCAGGGACACAGGGAAAGTGCTCTGGGCCCTGGAAGAGCTGATCTCAGATGTTTATTCACTGTGGCTTTTGAGCAGTTCCTGGGGTGACTGACAAGAACCTTTACTCAGGCTGCAATTGCATTGCCCCATGGGCACTGCAGGGTTCATGTTCCTGTCTTAAAGCTGGGAATACAAACTAGCAAGCATCTTAGTTTCATGGCTGAAATGGGGGGGGCATTAGTTTCTTATAAGTCTACTTTAATGAAGCAGCTGCCCTTTTCTTTCGGGGGGTGTGTGTGTAGTGCAAGCACGTGCACACATCCATGTGCAGGTGCACTCTTCTGTGGGAGATCAGAGGTCAGCTTCAGGCGTGGTTCTCGGTCATCAGCTTAGTTAGGCAGGGTCTTCCATGAAACTTGGAGGGTGGGATTTCAGCTTGGTTGGCTGGCCAACGAGCCCAGGGTCCACTTGTCTTTGATCCTTAGCACTGAGCACTGGTGTGTGCTTATGTGTCACGTGGGTGCTGAGGGGCTGAACTCAGAGCTCATGCCTGTACAGCAGGTATTTCACTACCGAGCCATCTCCCCAGCCTAGTTGCTACCTTCTAGGCAAAAGATAGTTCTTCAGGTTAACACTGCATTTAGAAAAAAATGTCATTTTTTAATCACTGATTCACAGACCTACTTTGTCATCTTTCAAAGGAAACAAATCTGTATATTCAAGTATTAAGCATATAAGAAAGAAAACAACAATTGTACTGCCCCAATGAATCTTGAAAATTTATTGTTTGGGAGAATATCAGATATTGATCTTTTGCTTTATAGCTCATGATAATAATCAGAAAATATACATTTTGAAATGAAGTCAAAAGAAAATAATTACATATAATACATAGTACAGATTTCTTATTTATACATCAGCAAAGTGGTACTAAAAGCATGTTCATGGCCCACAGTCAGCGAACATGGACACTTTCTGTCTAAAGGTGCAGCGACTCAGACCCTTCTGGGTCAGTGACAAGACACTGAGCAACACACTGACGGGCTCTCACCAGGGCTGGCTGTAAACCTGTATTTTCACCCTTCCCCTCCCCCACATATGTGCATGTGTTTATTGCCTTTAGAGTTCTGCTGGTTTAATAGTATGCTAAAGAGCCATCCGCAGCCATTTGGTTCCTAAAAATATATAAACTGCACGGGAAGGAGCTCTCGCAGCTTTGACGCTGCCACTGACCTAGCGTCCAAGGTGCACGGGAAGTGTGAAGCAGCAATACTGAATAAATACTGATGGCGGTGAATCCTTGACCAGTCGACAGCCTTCTTCTGGAACGTAGCCACAGCAGACAGGACGCACATGCAACTTAAAGACACTGACATGATACCAAAGGAATACTTATGAGCTAGCTTCACCGCAGTATTGACTAGTCAAGTCAGGCTTGTGTTAGAGAGGGATGCAGAGCATGTATATATATATATATAATATATATATTATATATATATTAAGGCCTACTCTGTCGAAGGCAATGTCCAACGCTAACTGCCTGCCCCAGTGAGTACCTGAAATCAGCCTTGTCTTTTTTCCATACTCAGCCTGTCAGTCCTCACTTGGGAAGGCATCCCTGGCATAGCATCCTTGTCTCGGACCAAGGCTGTGTGAGCGTAGGACTGCACTTTGTCTTGGCTGTGGGGCAGTGCGGATCTATCGGTCTGTGCCACCACACTCTACATCTCAGCACGAGCCGTGTCTCTACTATACATGCCAGGCTGGACACGGCTCTTGTTTATAACTGACTTCAACTCTAGGAGCTGCTGAGCTGCCCGCCGATAACTAAGTGGGCATTCAAAGGGCAGTTACAGCACCATCTGAAGCCTCACATATAAAAAAAACGCCCTGTCCACTGAGACAAAAACGAATGTTAATAGCCAAAATGTAAATGACAAAATAAAACACACACACACACACACACACACACAAATGAGGTAACCCACTGTGGGTGATTCTCTGAGAACAAGGATGCTCTAGAGGTCAAACGGACCAATGATATTCTAATTATTCACTGGTCAGAATAAAACTTATCACATATTTAATACCTGTAGAAAAACCACATAATATAACCTGCAGTGCTAATTTAAAAGACACGAAAATTTGTGATCTAATTTATTATTTAGAACCTGGATATTTGTTTCCCCATATGCAAAATTTGACATTTGGCATTTTTTGAATCCTACTGCCTGCACCCCTCTGAGATGTGGCCACAGACAGGGCTCGAAAGCCAAATCGCTTGTAGTCACAATAGGTTGTAGTCACAGTAGGTACAAACAGGCACAGCAGACTAAAATTTCTGTAGGGAAATTAGTTGTTTTCTCTAGCTAAAAAAAGACTTAGAAAACATTTGACAGTGGTGTGCTTAGGGAAGTCCTGTACCTGGTGACAAGGCCCAGCTGCTCAGTCTGTCTGTGAACTCACATGCCGCACTCCGCCCGTCCGGGAAGCTGTTTGTGTGTCTAAGTAGGCCCATGGAGGGCAGCTGGCAGCTTTGGAGCTGAGGTTGGTAGAGATGTAAAGTGTGGTGAAGAGCCAGGACAGCCGGGAGCTGGTGGGATGTGTTGCCTGCTTTAGAGTCCCTGTGAAACCTGGCAGTTCACAGCAACCTCGTGAGCTGTACAGTACACAGTACGTGGACTAGCAGTACACAGCTCATGAGGTTGTTGTGACCTGTGCTGCTCCACCAGGCGTGCCAAGGAATCATGCTGGTCCTTTCTTTTCCTTCTGAGATAGGGTCTACACTAGACTCCATGCTATTCTAGAACTTTCCACAGAACTTAGGACAGCCTGGGTCTTGGGGCAACTCTCCTCCTGCCTCAGTCTCCTGAGTGCTAGGATTATAGTCATGAACCACTATGCTCAGCTTTGTCTTTAATTTCTCATTAACATTTTGGCTTAAATTGAAGACAATCCATTTGTATAATGTTTACCTTTGTGGTCAAGGTTTAATATAGGGCAGAATAAGGCATGGCTGGGCGTCATGAGTCACCATTGTCACAAAAAGATACAAATCACTTTGAATTATTATTTTTAAATATATAGATATGAAATAATTGTTACAAATCTGGATCAAATGTGTACAGGCCACGGTTCCTTCTCAAGTCCTCTGCAGAACAGTAATGGCAAGATCAACCTGGCAAGTCCCAGGACCCAAAGCCATCAGGCTGAGGTCTGGTGTTTATTTATTTGTGTGGGCAGGGGCGACATTCATGGCTCTCAGTTCTCCAGAAGTGTCTATTACTTTACAGCCATTCTTAAATCTTCTCGTTGGAAACCTAAACAAAGCTGCATTCTCGGCTTCACCCATTAAAACTAAAAGTAACCCGGACGCGTTCAAACATCCAGAGTCACCTTAGCGTCACCAGGGCATTGCTCTATTAATCCACTTTTATTTTATTGCATGTAAGTAGTACAGAGGGTGCATTCTCTTTAGAATTAAAAACTACTTTACGTTTCAGACCAAAGTCTTAGTTACACTGTGTACTCCAAGAGAATGGAAACGGCCGGGAGGCCTCTGACAGATGGCCGCATTCTACCTGTGGATGTAGCTAAGTCACTGCGTGTGAGAAAAGTATTGACTCTTTTTTTTTTGGCGTAATACACAAAATGATACAAATATAAGACTAATATCCTATAAAGTCAAACTTAAAAATAAAAACATACTGTGAATTTGACTTTATTTCCTTGGTAAAAAAATACCCGACTGCGGTGTTCCCTAGGTCTGACTCGGCAACTAGAGAAAGCAGGCAGTCACATTTTACATATGGCAAACAGCACCTACCCTGCAATGCATGGCATGGACTACACAGAGGAGGGGGGTTGCTCTGAAATGTATCCCATGATTGCCAAAGTACAGCATCCCCATCTTCAGGGCTCTCTCGCCCTCACATCATGGGAGCGTAAGGCAGGAAGACCTCAGCGTGTACCAGGAAACCCACGGGCAGCCATCAGCTGACCTGCCAGCAGTCTATGACCACAAGCATTTTACATGAACAGTTACCCCATTAAAGCTGTTTCTGTGATGTTATATGTAATCTACATTTGGAAATACTGTAAAGAAATGGTCAGCTTCCAGAGCAGAGAAAAGGCTCAACTCTCTCACTAAAGCGGGGGCAGGGAGAAGCTCCGCGCTGAGTGCAGCTGGCCCCGCTGGAGTCTGGACGGTGAGCGCCCCAGGAGGCCGTGTAGCTATGCATGACCAAAGCTCGGACGGAAGCTACCAACATGCACACAGTCAGAAGCCCACAACAGTTAACATAATTAAGTCACAGGATAAGGATTAATAAAATATTAAACAGCAACATTCATACATCAATCAGTTACATGGAATAAATTAAACTAAACAGTTATATAACTTTACTCTTTAATTCGGGGTTTATTCATGTATAAACATAGGCTAATACTTTTCTAATGTTCTCAGAATGCTACAAATAAAAACGAAGGCTTTGCATGTCAGCTGCTAGACAGCACGTCAATACTGCGAGTGTGAACGGCTCCGTGTTCGGCGTCAGTGCACAGGGCTCAAGTGGTCTGCAATTGGAGAGGGTAGAGTGGCCTGGAAACAGACCCTCGTTCAGTTGGCACAAACTGAAGGATTTTACTGTCCTCGGTACCTTGGCTGGATCTTTCCCCTGAAGACAATGTTACACATAGATGCCTTCAGGATTAAATCCAGAGGAGATGGGGTTCTGCAGAATACGAAGATTACTGGGGAGCTGCCGTGAAGAACCAGGTCGCTTCAGGGACCCAGACTGGAATGGCGCTTCTAAACAGGGAACAGACAATCATCTGGTAAATTGGCTAACCAGAAAACCTAGTAACTTCCCACCCCAAAGAATTACAGAGAGAAGGCCACACTGTAGCCAGAGGCAGGGGAAGAACGCAGGGACTGGGAAGGAGAAGGCAGGCACCCTGGGAAGGAGAAGGCAGGGAGGGACTGGGAAGAAGGCAGGAGCTTCTCTGGGAAGAAGGCAGGAGCTCTGGCCATGAGTCAGTTCCCAAAGTCTAATGGGCTTTGCCCTGCAGATTCTCCCAGTTGCTGGGGCCACAGCACACAGTTGGGAAGTTCCAATTACAGAACAGATGAATAACAGAGACTCAGGAAAGGAGGGGGAGTCAGAAGTTAGGATGCAAATTAACATGACCCATCTTCATATTTATATTTGTACTTTGGTAAACAGGTCCATATAGAAACAGTTTAAAATAAACAATATGACCATCCAAATAAATAGATTCTCCAAATGTTACTGATTTCCTCAGAAAGAAGAAGGATATCATTGTAGGTGACTTCAGGGAGAACAGAGGAAGGCTTTACCTGTCTCTATGTCTGCCTGGGAGGCCTCTATTTCAGTGGGCTCAGCTGGCAGCACAGTGACCTTCGTCCCTGTCTGCTGGATGAACTGCTGGAGGTTGACTTGCCGCAGCTCTTTGGTCAGCCGCTGCAGCTCCTGTTCCTTGTCCTGGTTGGAAAACACCAGCTATTCTGTAAGGTGCTGTGTGGGTGGGGCTGCCTTGCTGCCACAGGGAGGGAGAGGTTGGGAGATGGGGCCTGCTTTCAGGACTCATTTGGCACTCTTGGTTTCTGTGGACAGGGTGGCTGAAGAGAGTACTGCCCATCCTCCTAGATAGGAGGCATCCTTTCTGGATGCGGCCACATACTCAAGTAAATTAAACGTACAGCATTAGTCTGCCATCAAAAGTACTAGTTTCTACACACCTCAGTGCTACAACAATCTTGCTGATCTTGTGACAAATTCCCCCCTACACACTTTATAGCCGTCCGCACATTAAGAGCAATTTGGCTCACAAGAGCTACAGCTCTTGTTTTGATGAGGTGTTGGAGCTGAATCTGCTCTTTTTTATAGCATGAAGTGAGCAAGACTCTCATGAAATTCTCAGTCTACGGTTCCTAAGTTCACGCGAGAGCCTGGACTGCAGAACCATAGCTGGTCTGTACTGAGCTTCCCTTACCTGTAAGCGCCTGGTCGCCTGCCCCAGAGACCTCTCCACAGCCCGAATGCCATTCTCCAGCCTCAGGCTCTGCTGCCCTTGAAGGTCCATCTCCCCCTTGACCTTTTCAATCTTGCCTTTCACCTCCTCCTCGTTGACCTGCGCCTCCTGAACTTCCCGCTGCAGTTTCTCTGCTTCGAGGCCGCTCTCCATGGTGTGGATCTGCGCTAGGTAGTCCTTCAACTTGCTGTCGCAGTCTGCGACTTTCTGCCGCATCTCCTCAAGCTGGTCCTGCAGCTGCTTTTCATTTTCTTGTTCGATCTGCAGTTCATTTTCCCAAAACTCCTCCTCCTCGATCTCCACGTCATTCCTTCTGACCTCCTGCTCCAGGCGGAGAAGCTCCTCTTCCAGGCTGCAGTTGTACTTTTGCTCCCAGAATCGTATTTCGAGCTCGCTGGACTCCAGCTGCTGCTCGATGGCCTGCAGCTCCTCTGTCTGGAGCCGGATCAGCCGTTTCAGCTCCTCTGCGCTGCTTCGGCAGCTGCCCAGCACCTTCTGCCGAAACTCAGTTTCCTTCCCTTTCCCAAAAATGTCCATCAGCCCTTTGGCCCCTCCTGTGAACGTCAGGGATTTTCTCTTAGGTTCTCGTCTTTTGATCGACTTGTCTACCTGAGGCCGCAGTTTGCCTAAGGGGGGCAAGCTCTGTCGGTACAAAGTTCTCTCAGGAACCCGGGCCACACTGTCTGAGGTGGGTCGCTCACTGAGAGATGGTCCAGTCCGACGCAAGATGAGCTGTACGTCGCTAGCATACTGCCCCCACTTGTTTAAGGATATGATGGGGTTTTCGTGTGGTGCCAAGTGCCTTTCCGTATCTCTCCATTTTTCTATTAGGGTGTACCTTCCAGTTCGACCTGGAAAAGACCAGAATATTCTGTCATAGTGGGACATGGAATGATAAAACGGTGCAACACACCAAACTTCTGACAGCTGTTCTAGGGCAGCATGGAAATGCCAACGTTGAGAGTCCAGGTGCCTCTGGCAGCTGACAGACAGCAGGATGTTCAGATCTGAACTGTGAGCAGCCTCTGAGTTGCTAGAAAGTTTGCTTTCTATTTCTCCTAAGAATTTTATACTCTGGTCAGACATCTAAGAGCTCAGGACTTCTGGGGCAAGACTGAACAAAGGAAAGTGCTGGGAATGCTTCCCACAGCGAAGAGGGGAAGGTCCCAGAAGTTAACCAGATAAAGCCGCACAGATTTTCACTGTGTCAGCCTTGACCAGACAGTCCCAGGGTTAGCGGAGAACCAGCCCCAGCTCACTGCAGTACCCAGGTCTCAGGGCTCCCTGAGTACTCAGCCTACAGCTCACACAGCTAAAGCTGCCCAGTGAAGCTGCCCCTTCCAAATAACTTCCTGTAAAAATGGGAGTCTGAAGATAAGTTTGGTTTAATCTTAATAATAAGTTTCAAAGGTTCTTCAAAAAACCCCAAAATTTAGATTTTATTGTTAGAGACAAAACAGTAAAATCATTTCAATAAAAAATACGCTTTACCCACTAATTACAGGATTGAAGAAAACTTTCAAAAGACAACATAGGGCCAGAATGAGGGCTCAGTGGGTAAAGATGCTTGTCACCAAGCCTGGTGATCCGGGGACACACAAGGTGGAAACAAAGAACTGATCCTGAAAGTTTCCCGACCTCCATGGTGTGGGAGGTCCTTCTGTCTGTGTGTTGCTTTTATTGGTTAATGAATAAAGAAGCTGCCTTCGGCCAATGGCTTAACAGAATATAGCTAAGTTGGAAGACATATATATGTGTGTGTATATATATATGGGGGGGGCAGAGTCAGGGAGACACCATGGAGCTGCCAGGTGGAACCTTGCTGGTAGGCCATGAGCCTCGTGGTAAAATATAAAATAATACAAATGGGTTAACCAAAGATATAAAAGCTGGTTAGGAATACGCTTAAGTGATTGGCCAAGCTGTGATTTAAATAATACAGTTTCTGTGTGGTTATTTTGGGAGTCTGGGCAGCTGGGAAACAAACGAGCGGCCTCCCGCCAACGCCTCCACATGTGAGTTTTGGTATATTTGCTGCCCTTTCCCCCAAATAAATAGATGAATAAATAAATAGATAAATACAGAAAGAAAAAAGACAATGTGTATGTTACAGGTGTGAACACATTTCATAAACATTCTTATTTAAGATGGGTGCTATTTTGAGTTTGTGAAACATGTATGTTAGGGACTGAGAAGAGACATCAGTCAGTAAAACCCCAGCCTGACAAACATGAGCACCTAAGTTCGGAGCCCAGAACCTACAAAAACATCAGGGACAACAGAACACACGTGTGATCCTTGTAGGGTCTGGGACAGTGAGAAACTGTCTCGACCAAATGCTATGGAGGTCATAAGAAATGACCTTTATATATGCAGGTGACACATGTATGCATATGTGCCCCCACACATCAAAGAAAGCAAACATCAGCAGTTACTGTCCTAGGAAGGAGAGGCCTGGCTCTGCCATCCCGCAGGGGCATAGGAGCAGCATAAGGAGCTGCTGGCACACGGTGTCTTCTCTGTTTCTGGGTCAGCATGTGGGCATCGGGGTGTGGGTACAAAGCGCCCCAGTGATTCAGAAGTGAACATAAGAAGGGTAAACCGACATAACCTGAATGTTCATCATGATACCTACCTATCTAGATATCTATGGTGCTGACCGTCTAGGCTGCCTGTTACACAAGTGTGACATAAACAAATAATGGCAAACAAAACACTGATTATAGTTTTAAATAGTGGGAGCAGTTAGAATGTGGCAGGAAAGTCTCATGGCAGACAGGAAGCAGCTGCAGGCCAGTCACCAGGCCAGCTTCTCCTTAGATGAGCTCTGCATTCAATTAAGTATTTATGATACAAAAAAAAAGACTTTTTAGGCCAAATTTGAAGTAACATCATAAAACATCTATATTCAAGTTTTCAGTCTTTCAGAGTAGGCCTTGAATTGAGTTACTGAGAAAGGAAAAACAGTTGGTTCAGTTAAAACATTTATTCACAGGTTAAATACATTCTTCATTCTACATGAAGAAACACATCTGGCGAACAGGACGTTTTCTCCAAGGAATTCTCTGCAGAGTGGGTGTGTGGTCACCACACCGAAAGACACAGTGGTGGCAGCAGCTCTGCGAGTGTGGCTTCTCCAGGCTCACTTTTCTCCTGGGCCTGCTGGTGTGTGCATTTGAGGTGCGGGAGAATTGTCTGTATTCTGTCAATCATGATTTAAATAAACACTGATTGGCCATTAGCCAGGATGTATGGGTGGGACAACCAGACAGTAGAGGCAGAGCAAGGAGAATAAGAGAATTCTGGGAAGCAGGAAGCTCCCTTGGCATTTATTCCAGGCCACCCAAGAAGCAAGATGTGACCTGTCCCACTGAGAAAGGTACTGAGCCATGTGGCTAACATAGATAGGGATAATGGGTTAATATAACTTATAAGAGCTAATACGAAGCCTGAGCTAATGGGCCAATCAGTTTATAACTTATGTAGACCTTCAGTGTGATTCTTTGGGACCTAATGACTGTGGGACCTGGTGGGAGGACAGAAACCAACCAGGCCCTCATGCAACACATTTGGATGGCTGAGACAGGAGAGTTGCCACAGGTCAAGGCCAGCCTGGTCTACATAGTGAGGCCTTGTCTTTAAAGATTTCTTGTGGGACTCCTAAGAGTAGGACAGGGTCTGTCTCTGACTCTTGCTGGCTTTTGGGACCCTACTCCTCATACTGGGTCACCTTGCCCAGCCTTAATACAAGGCAAGGTACTTAGTCTTACTAGAACCTGATATGCCGTGTTTTGTCACATCCACGGGAGGCCTGCCCTTTTCTGAATAAAAAAGGAGGAGGAGTCGATGGGAGGCAAAGGGTAAGTGGGAGTAGGGACTAGGATGAGAGGAGGGAGGGGAAACCGGTCAGGATGCAAAATAAACAAAGAAAAAAGAAAAAACAAATAAAACTATAAAACTACACACATAAACACACACACAGGGAGAAATTACTTAAACAAACAAACAACAACAACACCGTTCAAGGTAAATTCCGAGTTGAAGCCTTAATCCTCACTGACCTAACAGATCATTGAGGTTATCAAAAAGAATACTGAATATCTATGCTGGCAGAAAAGAAAATGCCTTCGTCCCCTCCACAGTAAGCCCAGGTCTACAAATAACAGTCTTGGGGGAAAGGTGTTTTGCTCAATGTGGAAGCCCCACATTTCCAGCACTGCTTCAATACAGTGAGGCTGCAGACCTGCGGAAAAGAAAGATGATTTCAGCAGATCTGCCACAGCGCGAGTGTGGGGACAACAGGTGACCTGTTCCAATCCTGAGCTGACTTGACATGCTTCTGCTATCAACTTCTGACTAGGAGCTCAGGGACAAAGAACAGCTGAGCGCCTAGCAGGTTCTGGATGCAATTTCCTCTTAATCATGTTTGCTAAATAGCAGATTTATAATGCAAATAGAAACTTTGAACACATTACTTGGTTTTATGGAGACAGAGGTTTATGTCCTCATTGTGTTCCAAAAAATAATCTAAAGCAACTAGTAAGTATGAATAAATTCTGATAAAATCTTAAACAGGGCCTAGTGGCACGGCCCTATAATTCCAGCAACTCAGAAGACCGAGGCAGGAGGATTGCAAGTTCAGGATTTGCCTGGAGTACAGAATATTCTAAGGTCAGCCTGGGTAAGCTGTTAGTACCCTGTCTCAAAACAGGAATGACAAGCAGGTTTTGGGACAAAGGCATGATGTGGGAGTCCCCTCTGTATGTTGTGAATGCCATTGGTTAATAAGGAAACTGTCATGGCCTGTGATAGGGCAAAAGAACAGAGGTAGACAGGGAAAACTAAACTGAATGCTGGGAGAAGGAAGGCAGAGTTAAGAGAAGCCATGGAGCCGCCAGAGACAGACATGCTGAAACTTTGCTGGTAGGCCATGACCTCGTGGTGATGCACAGATTAATGGAGATGGGTTAAATTAATGAAGAGTTAGCCCATAAGAAGCTAGAGCGAATGGGCCAAGCAGTGATTTAAGTAATACAGTTTCTGTGTGATCATTTCGGGGCTGAGCAGCCAGGGACACAGCAGTGGAAGAGCACTTGCTCAGCATTCCTGAGGCCTGGGTTCAGTCCTTACTACCATGGAAAGCCTTTATGTGGAGGTGTGCGTATACAAACATACATATACACACAAAGACATATATGCGTGTGTATATACTTTTATTTTTTAATTTGTTTTCTTTTTTTTCAAATAAGTACTTTTAAAGAAAAGCTTAAAATGAATTAGAGGGAAGCTGAAGCAGACAGAAGACAGACTTAGGAAACGTGGACTTCATGACATGAAACATGGCAACTTCATCTTCATTATATTAAAAAAAAAGTCCACATTTCTGTTTAATAAAGGTACACTGATTAATTTACTTTATTCTTTATTTTAAATGTATTCAGAAATTGACAATAAGTAGAGTTTAACTCAGAAGGGGTTCTGGGAACTAGTAGTCTGCTCTGGATTAGGAAACATCTATAATTAAAAAAAAAATCACTATTCAAGACAAACATCAGGAGCAGGCAGTGAAGACTTCAGAGGCAAGGTAACATGAGGGAGGTTCAGAGCACAGTGTTACCACAGCCTGACACACCACCGGCAAAGGGTGACAAGGAGAAGTGCGCCTGAGAGCTACGGACCCAAGCCCCCTAGAGAAGAATGCAGTGTGCATGCACACATGAGTTAAAGGTGCACTTGATGGAGCAGGAAAGCCTCAGTTAGCAGAGCACAGATCCACTTGATGGGGCAGGAAAGTCTAAGTTAGCAGAGCACAGATCCACTTGATGGAGCAGGAAAGCCTTGGTTAGCAGAGCACAGGTCTGTGGTGGCATTTCTAGAGGTGATAATTAGGGCCCTCACCAAACAGACGGATTCATCCTTTGAGGGACTTATGGTTGTACTATTGGGAAGTGAAAAGAGGCAGGAACTGAAGCCTAATTGGAGGAAGTTGGTCTGTGGGGTCATGTCCTTTGGAACCACTTCTGTAACCCCTTTTTTTGACTTGGACACTGTGGTGGTTTGAGTAAGAAGGCTTTCATAGGCTCACATATCTGAGTGCATAGTGACCAAGGGGTGGCACTATTTGAGAAGGATTAGGCAGTGTGGCTTCAATAGAGTAGGTGCGGCCTTGCTGGAGGAATTGCATCACTGCAGGTGGGTTTTGAGGTTTCCCAAACCCTTGCCAGGGCCAGTCTCTCTGCCTGCAGACCGAAATGTAGCTCTCAACTACTTCTCCATGCGTGCACCATACTTGCCTGCATCTGCCGTGCTGCCTGCCACAATGAAAATGGACTAAACTTCTGAAACTGAAAGCAAGCCCCCAGTTAATGCTTTCTCTCCTAAGAGTTGCCTTGGTCATGGCGTCTCTTCATAGCAACAGAACAGTGACAAGACAGGCTCCAAAAGCAAGCTCTGCCACATCCTTCCCCACCACGATGGGCTGACACCCTGAAACTGTGAAACAAACCATAATGCGCACATGAAGTTGTTATGTCAGGGATTTGGCAATAATTAGGCAAAGTAACCAACACAGAAATGCCAAGAATGGGGGTCACTGTTACTGTTCAATCTAATCAGGTGGTTTTAAGGCCTTTAGAAGTAGTTTGTGGGGTGAACTTAGAAGAGTTTGGAGAAACAGGCAGGAAAAACAATTCTTAAAATGCTATAAATCAGAGTTAATGGTGGTTTTGGTAGGATCTCAGAAGAGGAGAATTCCAGGGGGAACGCAGACAATGAAGGCCTCAGAAGTTTCAGATGGGAACAATACTCATGAGAACTGGATTAGAAGTCATTTCTGTTATGTTGTGGCAAATAACTTGTCTACATTTTGTTCATACTTTCAGACTTTAGGGAGGTGGAGTTTAAACAGGATGGCATATTTACTCTGGTGGAGAGCATTTTAGGACAGCATGGCATGTGAGCTATGGCACAGGCATCACTAGCTGCCTTGAGCCAGGCTTACAGCAGGATCTGGAAGGACGAAGCAGAGCAAGGTTTGGACACAGAGCAATGGCTGGAGGAGTGCGCTGCAGACAAGGGCATGGCTGCCAAAGTACAGAAGCCACGCGTGGCGCGTGTGCTGTGTCAGCAGGAGGTGCCTGTGCGAGCAGGGCTGCCTGGGAAGTGTTCCCTCAGGACTGTCTCACTGTGCACAACTGCTCAAGGACTCAGAGGTGTTGCAACTGTGGTCCAAAGAGGCCCGGCGGCTGCTTGGGCTGCCAGCAGAATTGGCATCATCCAATTGGTGCTGGTTTTACAGGCATGCGGAACGGAAGAGTTAGGGATAATGGAAACTTCCATCCGGGTGTCCAAGGAAAGCTTGGGAAGCCAGAGCATGTGTCAAGGTCAGAGTCCCCAAAGGCCATTCTGTGAGGTCAACGTGTGAAGCCTGAGGGTGAAGGGGACGTGCAGTGAAGAGTCTAGAAACACATGGCTTCTTCTGAAGAGGCTGCAGGCAGGGAGAAAAGTCAGTGTAGGAATGAGGTTCTGTAGTGGGCTGCTGCTCGGAAGGAAACAAGGTCCCTCCCCTTCCCCCCCTCTTCCTCCCCTTGTCCCTTCCTTCTGCACCCCATGCACTTTGATTACCTGGATGTTCTACCCAGACACCTTAGGCCAAGAAACTATAGGCTGAACCCTCTGAGCCAAATGCTCCCGCTTAAGCTAACTTCAGGTATTTTATCAAGACGCAGAGAAAACTAACTCATGCACACACATCTCCACACCCACAAGTACTTGATGGATTTTACTCACCTATAGCCTGGGCTAAGGCTATCACAACCTCTTGGCAGGTTGTGACTTCAGTGACACCACAGACGATCCTCTGAACTCCATCCACCCACACTTTCAGTTCCATGGTTCACTTGCCAGTCACCCAGAGGCCCTGACAGTGGTCATCAGGGTTTCAGGTCATGGCTCTGGCTCTGGAAACACAGAAAAGACAGACTCTATATTAGCTAAAAAACAAACAAACAAAAAACAAAAAAGGTAAAACATCGTCTTTTAAATAAAGGAAACTTGGCCTCTATTATGTGAACTACAGCATGACACTAAATGTCCCACTGCGGCTAAAGTCGGGCTTGCTTTATGACACAGAGGCCCGCAGGGTAAATGGCTCCTACCATAGGCCCCACCCCTGACTCACAGTAACTTTTAATTGTGTCCCAGGTCTAAAGACTTGCTCAATGCCATGCAAATCTCTCTTCTCAATTTGTTCATTAGTATAATGTCGAGTTTTTAAAGTTCCTGTCATTTCAGGAATCATAAATGATCGAACCATTTTAAACAAACTTGCTCTGTGTCCTGCTGACCAGCGTGTATCCCTGTGTCATATCCCCTGGCCTCCCCAGGCCTCTCTGAGCTGCTCACACCAGGACTATGAAAACCAGCGGAAGGAAACCATTCCCTCATGCATGTCAGTCTTTTCTCACTGCTGGCTCCCTGATTTCATTAAGTCAGAAGAGTCCAACCACTAACAATAAAAAACACACCCTGCCCAGTGTTCATTGTTTACCCAGTCCTTTAAAAACAATGTGGCCGCATTATGTGCTGACCAGAAGGCTTTACCGATTCCAACCAAAGGCACGGCGCTCTCCCGCTAACTGGACACATCATCTCGCTGAAGTTCCATCAGATCCCTTCTTCCTGGGCTTTACACCTCAGATTGTCTGTGCTAGGTCTACAGTCTGAGCAGTCTACGTGTTCTGTGGTAGGCCTACAGTCTGAGGAGTCTACCTGTTCTGTGGTAGGCCTATAGTCTGAGGAGTCTACGTGTTCTGTGCTAGGTCTGCAGTCTGAGGAGTCTACATGTTCTGTGGTAGGCCTACAGTCTGAGGAGTCTACATGTTCTGTGGTAGGCCTACAGTCTGAGGAGTCTACATGTTCTGTGGTAGGCCTACAGTCTGAGGAGTTTACCTGTTCTGTGGTAGGCCTACAGTCTGAGGAGTCTACCTGTTCTGTGGTAGGCCTACAGTCTAAGGATATCTACCTGCTCATTGTCTTGTGCTCTTTCTTGATTTTAAAAGAGAATGACAGGCTTAGGAGAAGTAATAAACACTGTTTTAATTAGGTGATTATTTGGATTAGTTTTAAGGTTTATAAAACACTAAAATCTTTTCTTGTCCCTCGTGCAGTCTCGTAAGGCCCTACGACAACTCAGGCCACCTGTGCACCAAGCCTCAAGTGCACAAATGCACACTTTCTGTCAACTCCAACTAAGGAGACTCTGATATTAACTTCCCAGAACGCTGGCCCAGCCCTCCTACGATTCTAGACAGCCCTCATGAGCCTGAGCTGACTTCCCTGAGTTCTTCAAGCGTGGTGCCCTGTGAGATGTAACGGCTAGGGTAGGGCTGGGAGGTTTACATGCCACAGAAATGAAGAAACCAGAGCCCCTGGACTTGACAGATTCTTCAGCAGACTCCCTGAAGCCTTCTCTAACTTGGCAAACACCATTAGATGCGCAGCCGCGTCATTCTAGAGGCCATTCTTTCTTGTAGACGCCTGGCTCACAAGACGCCCTGTTCACCAGAAATAGCACTCCTGGTATTCTTTCTTTGGACAAAATTCAAGTATCAAAAATTATCAGACATTAATTAAAGGTTCTGAATTGAAGCCTAGCTAGTAACAATTTATTTTCCATTAAAATCATTTATCTTGAGAAAGCTTTGGATTTCACTGAAATCCTCTCCTTCCAAAGAAACCCGCCATGGGAAAGGGTCCCTCAGGCTCATAGTTAGGACATGATGGAGTAGTTACCTCTAGACACACTGTGGCCTAATAGTGGGATCCTCTGTAATTGCAATGAGCAACTGTCCCCAGTGCCGCCCCTTTCTGTGATCTCCACTCTTCTATGTTCCAGATCCCTATTTAACCTCTGGCACATGACCTCATATTTTCCTATCAGGGTAAGAAGGGTTTCACTTTGAACTTTCAATCATGAAGTTACTGCACTAAACACAAACACATGCACGTCTGCTATCAGGGACACTGCTGATCACACAAACTCATAGAGTACTCACACTTGGAGCACAGGGCTCTTACCAGGGCTGGAGGGACCACTCTTTGCAGTTTTGTTTTCACACTTGGAGATGAAGAAATGGCTTCTGTCAGGTTTGGGGCTACACTATATTCATCTCAGCTCCATTAAACACCACTGCATTATTTGTGAGCTCACCTAAGAACCAGTCTCTTCATCCTCCCAGCAGAAGGCCCCAGCATAGCTCTCCAGGAACTGAAACCTGAAGTATCCTCTACACCTTCTGAAGTCAGATCCTGGCTCTATGCCTGGTCCCCAGACTTGACCACAGGGGAAATTAGAAGCCTACACCGAGCTGCATTAGGTGAGTAGTCATTAAAGTCTGAGTACCCAGAAAGAAAATGACTTGAGCATCCCAGGAAGAATTTCGAATGGGAACAGTGACACGGTGAAGTCTCCAACAGCAGTAGCACACCTGAATGCCTGTTTTTCTCACAAGGTTTCTACGTGTGCAATTCTGGCCTCTTAGGTTTTGGTAGAGTCTTTGGCTGAGCTACATGGACTCAGTAGGGTATGAAAATGGCTTAGAGAAGAAGTTTCTTTAGCTACAAACCACTGCTTGTGAAGAAGCCTTCTGTGATCAAGTATCTATGTGTGTGGAGGCATCTCACAAGAGTAGGCTTGGGTGACTGGTGTTCTGACAGTCACCCGAGGACAGGCCAGAAGCAGCACAGCAGGACTCTGAGCTGCTGCAGATGGATACTCGCCCTCTCTCTTTTCAGCCCCTGAACTGGCAGAAAGCACCTTTCTCTGGCTGACTGGCTGTTGTGCTGTTTTGTGTTTTCTGTGTTATTTTCCCTGGATGAACTGCCCCACCCCCAGGCACAGCAATGAGCTGCTAGAGCCTGATGTAACTGACGGAGAAGAACACCCCAGGCAGAAGCCACTCAGTGTAACTGATGGAGAAGAACACCCCAGGCAGAAGCCACTCAGTGTAACTGATGGAGAAGAACACCCCAGGCAGAAGCCACTCAGTGTAACTGATGGAGAAGAACACCCCAGGCAGAAGCCACTCAGTGTAAATGTAACAGAATGTGGGCTGAGCGTTTTTCACTACAGCATCTGAAGCAGGCACAGACTGCTGCTGGTCATGTGCTGATTTACAAACTGTTGTGGCTCACAGGACACTGAGCCCAGAAAAATGCCGCTGACTAGATGAGTGTCACATAGACGTCACAGAGGGCAGGCGTTGTGCTGCGCATTCAGAGACAGCATCTCTGTGACAACGACAAAGCAAGCATAACTCCTGGGACACGAGGAGCAAGCACAGAAGGAACTGATGGCCAAGGCTGGGTCATTAACAAAAGATAAAGGTTCTAATGTCCCACAATAGAGAAACAGGATAACTTGTATTAAATGTAACTCAGCAATCTGTCATGGGGAAGAAAGTCTGTTACTAATATTTTCACTACCATGACAGGAAACCTGCAGCAAGCAAGGAAGTAAAGATTTACTTCGACTCAGTTTAGCTCCTTCATGGAGGGAAAGACATGGAGGCTTCATGGTAGCTCATGTGTGAGGCAGCCTGCTAACATCTCAGTGGATCGGGAACTCTGTCTAGGGTAAAATGGAGCTGGTATATAATCATTAAACCCTAACCTGACAGCCCCACAGCTGCTTGATAGGCCTCATGTCAGAGGCTGCATAATCTCTCAGAACCAAGTGTTCAGACACAGAGGCCTGTGGGGAGGACACCTCACATTCACACTAAAGAAATGCCTGTAAAGCCCCTGCTGAAAGACAGGCTAGAGGCTGCAATCTATGCCTGCATATAAAACGGAAATGTGTCCCAGCCCTTGCAGGCATGGAGGCCCCTAGAAATGGTAATGACTACTGTTTTGCTTGGAGGGGTTCTGCCCACTGTGTGGCAGGTCTTCCCTGCCACTACCCACCTCTAAAGTCTCTATAGGCTCTATAGTTCAGAATGATTAATATGGTCAAACAGTACAAGTTCAAGTGACTTCTGAATTATGAATTCAAGTTATTTCTGTACATGGAAATGAAAATTCTTTCAAAAATTAGAAACTTCTATTATACAGAAAGTCATTAGCAATGAAACATTTTGGAAAAATAAGACCACTTAAAATAAGGGACATTTTTGGGTTATTGTATCATGTATCTAAGAACAGTCAACAACCTTAAATTTTTTACTTATTTATTTTGGTTTTTTGAGACAGGGTTTCTCAGTGTAACAGCTCACTCTGTAGACCAGGCTGGCCTCAAACTCATAGAGACCCGCCTGCCTCTGCCTCCCGAGTGCTGGGATTAAAGGCGTGCACCACCACACCCAGCTTCAACCTTAAATTTTTTAAAGGACTTCTATTTAAAATTTTGGTTACATTTAGTATAAAACATTCTCAGTCAGATAAAGTTACTGGCATGAAAATACCAATTCTTCTATTAAGAAGTGTCTTTTTTCCTTAAATTTTTAAAAACGTTTCTATTACATTTAGTGTGTGTGTGTGCTGTAGGAACTCCTTCAGCCAGCAGTCTTTAAGTTACCAGCCTACTTGGGCGTGGCCTCTTCCACTATAAATGCCTACATGAAGTGCACACTTGCTCTCTCTCTCCCGGCTTCTGGGTTTGGTTCCTGTCCCCATTCGTGCAGAGGACTGGGATCTGTGAGTCTACCCCTAAATAAATAATCCTTTATTATATGCAATTCTGAGCTAATGTGGTATTATTTTGTAACTTCCATCTTCGTGTGTGTGTGTGTGTGTGTGTGTGTGAGAGAGAGAGAGAGAGAGAGAGAGAGAGAGAGAGAGAGAGAGAGAGAGAGCGCAGGTGTGGAGGTCAAAGGACAACTTGCAGGAAATGGCTCTCCTTTTCTACCAGAGGTCCCAGATACTGACTCAGGTTGGAAGCTGACAGCAAGCTCCCTTACCTGCTAAGCCATCCTGACGGCTCCCTCCTTACACTCTCCCCTGAATGCAAGCAGTACCTAGTTTTTAATCTCATTTCTTACTTTGGCACGACAAAAGGCTTTTCTTTTTCCACGCTCATCCTGGGTAGTGTCCTGACACATCCATTTTCCTATGCCATATATGATACTGATTCCGTAGCCGCACTGAGATTAATCCATACCCAGTGGTGTTAACAAGCAGCTACTCAATCAGGACCAAATGTTTGTGGAAGCACAGCGCTTAAACAAGCGAGGAAAGATGCTGCTCTGTGCAAGAGCCTGTGCTGAGCTGCAGACACAGGCGACTGGGACTCAAGCACGGCTGCTCCATCATGGAGGCTGGAGTTCCGATCCTTGCACCATGTTAGACAGCTCGCCAACACCTGCAGTTCAATGCCCTGTTCTGGCCTCTATGGGTACCTGCACAACATTTGTGCATACACTCAGTTTGACAGACAGACAGATAGAAAGACACACACACACACAATTGTGTTTTAAATGGGTAAAATTTTGCTTTTTAACTAGGATCTAAGGACAAATGCAGAATTTTCATATAATTCAAAAATGAGCAAAATCTTTGTTTATTCATTTTGGAAGACAGGTGTATCCAATAACTGAGAGTAGTCTCCAAAATGAGCTCTGCCTACTGGTCTCTTTCTACATACACTGACAAACTAAGCCTGTCATTATCCACAACTACCTCTAACACCCTAAAGGACCACAGGAGCCATCGTTAGACTAGCCTCTTTTCTGGCTGACAGAGAGCACTGCCACACCAAGTTCTCTGCGTGGGGCAGCGGGATAAGAAAGCAGCACAGTGGGCCTAGCCCACAGCCTCCCTGTGAGCACCACTGCAAGCGGTTCCTGACCTCCCTAGCTTTCTGGGGGTCAACTCTGACAGGAGTGTTGCTGTCCCCAACACTTCCAGCACTGCGTCATTTCCCTCCTCCCTTTCTCCACATTCCAGCCGCGCTATCCCCACCCCTCAAATCACTAACCTAGCAATAATGCCCAAAGCAGATGGCTCTACCTGGTGAAGGCTTGGGTTGGAGGAAGCTAGGGGTTCTTCACGGGGTAAGTCCTCCAGGCATATGGAGGATGCTGTGGTAGTCTGATTTGTATTATTCCATGAGTCTACCCTCTGGTGGCGTGACTATGGAAGGTACCATAGTGGCGGAGCCAAGTAGATGGAAAGAGAGTGCTTCAACAACCTTCTTGCCAGAAATAACCAGGGGCGTGGTAGAATAGTCAAGTCCTTTTGAAGGCAACTGCATGGTGCCCCCCTCTCAAAGGTCCATCGTAGGCAACTCTAGGATCCAGGCTTCTAACACACACACCTTGGGGACATGCAAATCCCATCTAAGGGCCACGGTGGCTCAGAGTTCATTGAAACCAGCTGGAAAAGAACCACGGCAATGCCCAGCACCACGTGACACAGCTGTATGTATTATAGAGCTGTATATATATTATAGAGCTGTATATATATTATAGAGCTGTGCCCAGCAGAGATGCCAAGCAGGGTATTTCTCTCAAGAGTCAGGGATATCACGTTGGCATAAGAAAGCCACACAGGGCTGCTGCTTTCCCTGTTGTTTGGTTTTATTGGCACAAAAGCCCTTAAGTAAAAAATATAAAAATAATGAACTTCTGGGACCTATTTCTTGCAGTAGTATTATTAAAGGGAGCAAGAAAAGCCATCTGTCTTGTGCTGTGCCTTCCGTCAGGTCCCAGGATACTCTTAACCCCTAGAGTGTGAGTGGGCAGCCTCTCCCACTGCAGCTTGCACCCCTAAAGACCGTGTGGAGACTGCACGTGCCACCTACATGCCACCGCGGGCGCCCTTCCATTAATGAGCAAACGCTATGTACTTCTACTGAAAACCTGTGGAGCAGGCAGTGCCATCTGAAAGGCAGGTTTGTGGCCATTCTCCTTGAGCAGGGAACTCCTTGGCTTTTTATTACTCAGGACAAAAAGTCAACCAAAGGGCAATGTGGTCAAGTTTACTGACTCAATCAACACGAACGGCAAGGAGTAAGCACTGAAGTCTTTCTGTGACAGAGTGTCTGCCAGTCAACTCTGTCTGTCTGTCTGTCTCTAATCTTTCATCACCCATGTGAGTTTAACTCATGACATGAATTAAGCAAGTAAGGAAACTGAGGCAGAGAGCACTTGGACGCTCACCCAGGCTCACCCTGTTAGGAAGTGGCAGGTCTGACAGTGCCCGTAAGCGCTTATGAAGTGGGCATGTGTGCCCACTAACACTGTTTCAGGGGAGATGGACCCAGTTCCTGTGAGAGCCAGTTCTAACACCAGCTGCAAAGGATGCTTCAGGGCCATGGCTGCTGCTGTCAGATGCACGGAGCTCACAGCCAAAGGCTGGCGGGAGGGAGTGACGCATGGCGTGGAGGTTTCTGGTGGACCGGCACCTCCCAGGGCCACTCATCTCAGCCACGCAGGGCACACGCCAGGGTCTGACCGCAGAGTCTGGCGGGCAAATGGCGCATGGTGTCCTAACAGTATACACAGCTTAGTGGTTGATAAAAACCGGATTTGAAAAGAAACATTTTTATTGTTGTATAACATATTAGAGAAAACTCAGGTATCCTAGGTGTGAACTTGGCAAAAATGAATGCATCTCCCTATGCACCTGCAAGACCAAGTACCCTTCCAGACCTGAGCCTCTGCAAAGTCAACTACCGCGACAGGTGTGGGCACACGCAAGTCCACGCAGTCTGTCTGTGAGCCTGGCTCTCTAGCTGCAGTACAGATGCTCGCGGCAATGGAGCATGGTGTCTTTTCTTCCCACTGATGGGCACTTGGGCCTCCAGATCCAGATGACGACAAACGGACCAGCCTGGGAGCCAACTGCTGTACTGCACCTGCCTGCTAGCTCATCGCTGTCCACGCTGCCTCTACTTGCACATCTACTTTGTACACTATCGCTACAGGAAACCCTTTCCCAAATACAACCCTACTAAAGATTATCTCAGGTCTGTTCAACACACAACTCTGCAGCTTCTCCAAACTGTATTTGCTGCTTCCCACCCCCACCCCACCGCGGAAATGTTTCTGATTTTTTTGCCTCCTAATTCTCCACAAACCGAGTCCTTCATCACAGTGACAACACAAGGTGGACACAGCACCCACGTCTGTAGAACCAAACAGTAACCGCACAGATGCTGGCAAGGAGAAGCACAGGCACACTGAAGACTCTGAGTGGGAGAAAACTCAAGGGTGTTCAGCATCAGAGCCCTTCCTCTGACCGCTCAGATTCCTCGGTGCTACTAAGTCACCACAGTGTGACCTCAGAAACGACACCCAAGGGCGTTAAGGCATGGATGCTACTCTCTCACCCGTGCTCTGCAGCTTCCCAGGAGTTTAAACAAAACAGTTACTGAAGCAGTTTCCCAGATATTGTTTTGTTTTTAACATTTAGGGAAATAGCCAAGCAAATCATATTTATGGACAAGGAAATAGAAAAACAATTACAAAAACTGTGTCTAATACCTCTTAGAAGTGAAAACGTTAACCAGTTGATGGGGGAAATTATCAGCCAGTCACATCCAGTTGGGGTGTGGCTACCTGAACCCCCAGTTAGATAAACGGAGAGAACACAGGTGTGCTCTCTTTCCATGCGGTGTCTTCGGACCTCTAGACCTCCCACCCTTGTAGCGTGAGTTTCCCCCTTTTTCAGTCATTAAAAATACCTGTTCCTATTGAGCTGGCTTGGTTATTTATTTGTGCCGACCCAATTCATCAACACCTGGCGCCCAATGTGGGGCTTTTGCGGCCTGGCTAGCTGCCAAGCTGCATAGACTGCCCCAGCTCCCTCCCTCCTGCTTGCGCCCCGAGCCCTCACTGCTCTAAGCGCAGGCATCCAGCTCAGCACCATAGCCGCATCCCTGTGCATTCCCCTCAGCCCTTTCCCGCTGGGGTTTCCCCCAGCGGCTCTGCCCCGCCTGTGGCCTGGGCACTGTATCGCAGGGCCGGCTGGGCTCAGGCTCCGCACTCCAGGCCGCTGGTGCCTCGGCTCACACGCCCAACGTGTTCTCGCACTCCATCACCACCACCACCACCACCCGCCCGCCCGCCCCCACCGCCAGCTTGCGCACTCTCAGCCAGAGACGACCACTGAAAAGGCGGCGAGCCATTATTGCCACCGCAGGGGCAGTGACCACTGCACGCAGCTAGGCTTCTCCCCCCCCCCCCGCCGGTGCTACAGGCTTTGGGGTCAGCAAAAGCGGTTGTGGGCCCAGGACCGTTCACTCTCCCGGCGACTTCAGCGGGCACCGGACCAGACAGCCGCGCCGCCATCGCCACTTTCCCAGAGCACTTCCGTGGGAACAAACCCTGCTGCACCTAGTTTGCGCCACTGGAGCAGGAGACTATCAAACAGCCGAGCAGGCTGTGATTTATACTAAAAAACTTCTTAAATTGAGAATATTTTGCAGCTCCCTATTCCACCTAAATTCAGATCTAAACCAAATACGTAAACTGCGACACCTACTGGCAAGCGACGGTTATATTACACCCACTTCAATTAATTACGCCACAGGTGAGTTTTGAGGAAGGGGCAAAATGTCAGACAATCTAACCATCTGAGGTTTTGATAGCTTTTTCACTTACACCATGTATGAGGTCTTCCAAGACACATATAAAGCCCTTCCTACAGGGCCATTTCTAGGATTCACCTTTTTTCTTGTATTCTGTAGTTTTTTTCATAAAATTCTGCCTTGCCAATAATAGGATGATGCAGTCTTTACAGACTGAATCCAGGCTTCTTAAAAAAAAAAAATGGAGATCTAAAAAAGAAAACGACCAGCTGAACTAACAATTTTCAGTCAGCTGACGTACTTTTAAACACAATTCAAACTGATGCCAAGCTCCTTACAGAGGAGGTCAGACACCTACAAGACAGTACAAACACTTTACATACCAAAACTCAGTCAAATGAGCTGCTTTTAGAAATGGTCCAGACTGATACCCAACTTTTCAAAAAAGAGATTTTACATCTAAAAGAGGATGCTAAAATTTTACTTAACAAGACTTAGTCAACTGAGATTTATTTGGAAAAGGTACAGTCTGATAGTAATTCATTTAAAGAGAGATTTAACATTCTGGAGAAAAAAACAGCTGACTTGACACTTAATAATTCATTTAAAAAGAGATTTAACACTCTGGAGGAGAAAACAGCTGATTTAACACTTAATAGTAATTCTTTTAAAGACAGATTCAGTACTCTGGAGAAGAAAACAGCTAATTTAAAACATATGACTCAGTCCATGACAATGGGTGCTCAAATGTTATTTGAGAGAATTTACATGGTTAAATGTATTAATCAGACTCTGTCAAAGGGGTATGACAGATTGACTGATAAAATGTCTCTACAAAAAGATAATATACTTTCAATAAAGATTATGCCCAAGAATGAGACATTATCTCTAATGGACAGACTTCATGCCTTAGAGTCCTCAATGAGAACATTAGAACACAATACTGGACAGGAGATCCAAACTTTACAAAAGACAGTGATAAACAGATTTAAAAGGATTAAAAAAATTATTGATTTTGATGACCAGAAACAAAAGATAAAAAGGCAAAATTTAACTTCCTCAGTGCATAAAACTCTCCAAGATAGCTTCCCCAAAAGTTCTACCTACTTTCCCAGTAATAACATCAAAAAAGGTAGCCGCCTCCAAATACTCTAAGGTTATCAAGAAATATACATGGGAGCCCGTACGTATGAGTGACTTAAAAAAAATTAAACAATTGTGACTTACGGACTACATTCGTCCTTTGTTAGAGAAATGGTCAAAACCTGGACTTTCAGTAACAAAGCCACGCCTCACAATTGGGCTCAGTTAATCTCAGCTGTCCTAAAAAGTGGGCCACAATTGCACTGGAGACGCCTTTAAAAAAAAAAAAAAGAGGGATACTTGGATGATGGGATAATAGATTGTATTTGTGAGTTATTGTTTTTAGACAATTATATTGGTATAGATTTTTGTATATTGATACAAAGTTAAATTATATTAAATATTATATACACGTATGCTTCTACCTCTGTTTGAAACATTGTTTATGTATTGATATATATATTTACCATACCACAATATATATTTCTACCTCCGATTAAGATACTTATACATTGTTTATATTTAAAAGTCATTGTCCTCATTTATTACACAGCTGTTTATTGTCTTAGTCTTTAAGTTAGATAGGTATTAAAAATTATAGATCAATAGTTATCTATGTTTGTTATATTTATATTAGACTAATTAGGTTCTTTAGATACATAGAAATTATATTCAGTACAGATAGATAATCTTCAACCTCTTCAAGGAGCTGTAAAAAATGGCCTTTAATCTAATCTAGAGTTTCGTAGTTTCGTGACAATGAGACACAACCACTCCTGGCAACACCAATCTATTCCCTAAACAATGTTGAGCACCAGAGACACTCCACCTGGAGTCTTTCTTCTTGGCAGAACTGGCCTTTGGGCAAAGAAATGCCCATACCTCAACCACTAACAGAGATACAGAGTATCCGTAAATGGATAAAACAAAACTGTCATATCCTACCAAGACAGGGTAAGATAGTTTAAAAAGTTTCTTGTCTTTAAAAACGGTATGTCAATTACTTTAGGCCTTAGCCAAAGTTGGTCACTTCAACATTACAAATGAGACTTTGGGTGATTGCCCAGGTAGTCAGTTGTCTCTGTCATTTGTTGCACATTTTGAAAGTTTCTCAATTACACTTCCTGTCCACTCAAGTAATATTGTTTCCCTTCTCAGATCTTTGATGGAGTTAAAGATTAAATAATTATAGTTACCTTCCTCACAATTTAGCCAAGCTTAATTTCAATACAATAGTTAGACTTCTTAAAATAAAATGTTTAGTAAAACTTTTGTTATGCATTCCTTGCTTAATATTGTTTATTGTTTGTAATTTTATATTTGGTATCTGTTCCTATTGTATATAGCTGTGTTGGGTTTGGATCGATCTTATTTAGACAAAAGGGGGAGATGATGGGGAAAATTATCAGCCAATCACATCCAGTTGGGGTGTGGCTACCTGAACCCCCAGTTAGATAAACGGAGAGAACACAGGTGTGCTCTCTCTCTCTACATGAGGTGTCTTCGGACCTCCGGACCTCCCACCCTTGTAGCGTGAGTTTCCCCCCTTTTCAGTCATTAAAAATACCTGTTCCTATTGAGCTGGCTTGGTTATTTATTTGTGCTGACCCAATTCATCAACAACCAGTATTGTATGAAGTTGTCTCAGAAAAGATGTTCCATTATCATATAATAAAGCTTTTCTCTCCTAAAAATAAGTTCATCAAAATAGAGCGAAGGTCACCAGTGAAGCAGCCAGACTGGCTCTGCTTTACCTTAGGCGAAGGTAAAGCAGAAATAACCAAGGAGTGTGAGGAAATCCGAACAGAGGGAGCGATGGTGCCCATCATGTGAGCAACTCCTCTGAGGTATAGAGGACCCACGCTGCATCCTGCCACTTCTCAGGGGCTACCGGCTCCACATGCACTCTCCTCTCAGCTCGGTTCTCGTTTGTGTGTGTGATCCACACATGCACATACCATGGTGCATGTAGCAGTCAGAGGGCAACTTGGGGAAGTCAGTTCTCCTGCTCTACTATGTAGGTTCTGGGAACTGAACTCAGGCTCGCAGACTTGGTGGAAGGTGCTCTTATATGCAAAGTCATCTTCCCAGCCTTGACAAATTCTTAAGTTTCTGTATGTTTCTCTTTTAAGTGGAGAAAATACAAATTAAAATTCTTTGACTGAAATTTATATTATTTCAGAAAAGATCCTTATTAAAGGGAATGCTCATAGCATATTCTGGGAAAAGCTATCACATCCTTGTATTTTAGGTAATAAACATTGTACAGTGAAGTGGTAGCATGGCCTAACAGGACCGGAAATGTTCATCCTAGGTGCCATAAATGTTCAGTACTCAGAAATAATATAAACATCACACTACACACACACACACACACACACACACACACACACACACACACACACACACTCACACACACACTAAACAAACAAAAAAAAACAGCCGACATTTATTTTAAGATTGGACATTAAAATTTTCAAAACATGGGCTAGAGAGATGGTTAAGAGCACTGGTTGCTCTTCCAGAGGTCCTGAGTTCAATTCCCAGCCCCCACACTGCAGCTCACAGCTTCTGTAACTCTAGTTCCACCCTCACATAGACATACAAGCAGGCAAAACACCAATGCACATTAAAAAATTAAAAAAAATCAAAACACAGTAGCTAGCAACTTCCTGTCTCAGTAAGATTCTGCACTAAATAAAATAGTAAATTAAGTTTTGGATATTTTTAACTTGTAAGGGCGACAGGTATTTTTGTAGAGCTGCACAGAAAACTTAGAACTGTGTACTTAAAAGAGAAAAACCAGACACAATACGTCACTGTCTCACCACAGAGCAATGCTGTTGAGCCTTCTGTCCTGCCCAGCTTTGAGACTGCACACGTACGATAGCTGTCCGCACACGTACAATAGCTGTCCGCACACGTACAATAGCTGTCCGCACACGTACAATAGCTGTCCGCACACGTACAATAGCTGTCCGCACACGTAC
>PVIU01005266.1:0-10751 GCA_004026605.1 Ondatra zibethicus | reverse complement strand
CACGTACGATAGCTGTCCGCACACGTACGATAGCTGTCCGCACACGTACGATAGCTGTCCGCACACGTACGATAGCTGTCCGCACACGTACGATAGCTGTCCATCATGGGAGTCCGGCTAGACTCACTAGCACCTCACTGCACACTACTGTGCATGTCCACACATATGCGTGTTATGTGTGCATATGTAGGATATGTGTGCACACATGCTCTCTACTTTCTTATCTGCCACTGAAGTTAGAGAACAGTGTTTCCATCACTTCCTACAGGGATGGGAGCTTGTAAACCAACACCCACTCGTGGAATGCATCGTCCAGCTGAAACGCTGTTCAGGTTTACACAGTCACCCGATTTAAAAAGATGCTGAATTTCTGATCACCTGAATTTTCACACATTCACAATAATAATAGCCCACCCAAAACCCCAAGGAAAAGCACAGACCTCTAAAGACAAATCAAACGCGAAACCCTAGAAGAACATTTGAAAACTGAGAACTATTCAAAAGAATCTGGCTTTGTTTTGGTGTAATTAAATATTCAGAGGAAAAGGCACAGATTGAGTAATAAATTTAGACAATGGGGTCAGACCCCAGGAGCACAGCTTTGCAAGTCATGGCCTAGCAAAATGAACTCAGACATGCACCTCAGCCGCTCACGCTACAGGAAGAAGCATGTCTGGTGGGTCAGCAGCTGACTGACAGGAGTCCAGGCAAAGGTGGTCAGGGAAGTCTGCTCCTGCCCCACAGACCCTGAAGAATGCCAGACTTCAGGTCGTCTGTGCTGCCTCCCAAATCCTGCAGCACAGATCATTCAGCCAGGCCATTTCCTCTTTCCTCTTCTGTTGCCTTCAGCAAACTTCAGGCCAATGGGCCTTGTGCCTTTGTTTCCTCCTCAGGAAAGAGTTCACCTTACAACACCCTCTCCCACTCGCCACCCAATAGCCTTCCTCCACCTCATGATACTAACTTATTTTCTAAATTTACTTGGCAGTGGCAGAGCATTTGAGAAAATTAAGTTGGCTAAGTTTGGGGCTCAAATGCAAAGAACCAGTAACTTGTTCCAGCTATTAATCCAAAACTATTATATTGAGGGCATGGCAATTTTCTGATTTCTTTTTTAAATACCAAGACTGGGCGCGCATGGTGGGGGGCAGATGGGCCGGCGGGTAAGAACACTTGCTGTGCAAATGGGAGAACGTGGGGAAATCCCTAGCACCTCACACAGAAGCTGGCCACAGGCACCTGTGCAGGGTAGTGCAGGGCAGGGCAGGTGGGATGGCTGTTGGGGCTTGCTTGTCACCAGCCTACCTCCAGGTTCAGTGCAGACTGTGTCTCAGGAGTGACAGGGATAGAGCAGGCCACACACACACACACACACACACACACACACACACACGCCCCATATGTGCACACCACACACACAGCAAGAAAATTAAATCAAGACCAATACGTTTACATTAGGAAAACAACTACATTAGTTACCATCGCATCACAGAACACCCGAGATAACTGACTCACAGAGAAAAGCCTGTGGTCTCAGAGTCTGCGGTGACCTGGTAACCAGTGCTGCCGTGCATCTGCTGGGGATACTGAGGACAGGGGTACAGAGTGGAGAGCACCCACTTACCTCACAGGCTCTCATGGCCCTCACAAGATCTACAAGACCCCTGGCCTTACCTCCTAAAAGTTACAAACCCTGCTAGCACCACTCTGAGGATCAGCATTTAAAACTGTGCTTTGGGGGCATCCAGCATCTACCCTATAGCAAGAATCAAAAGTCCAAACGTCAGAACACCAAGAAAAACAAAACACAGAAGCTGTTCTAAGTAAGTACCCAGATATTCAGGGAATGGTCAGAGACAAGAAATGCTGAGGACGTGCCAACTTTCTTTCTTTTTCTTTTAATACAGGGTTTCTCTGTGTAGCTCTGGCTGTCTTAGAACTTGCTCTGCAGTCCAGGCTGGCCTGAAATTCAGAGATTCCCCTGCCCCTGCTTCCTGAGTGCTGGGATTAAAGGAGTGCACCACTACCTGGCTGGATCTGACTTTCCATGAATAATGAAATTCATGAACTCTGTGCTAATTATACCAGCACAGGGTCAGATATTCTGAAATGTGGTTATGTCATAAAGACACAAATGACAAACACACTCTATAAACATTTAATAAAGATAGGTAAATCACCTGATTTCTCTAAATTGAGCCACTGGTTGTAAGTTTATTTAAATAAATCCACTTAGGAAGTAAATACGACGAAAACACAAAAGTCCTATCTTCATCTCCAGGTCATAGGTAGTTTTCTTTAGAGTAACAAGGCCAGAATGCTGAATAGAAATCTGTATTACTAAAAATGTCATGCTAGCCATGGTGGAGGTAGAAGCAGATGGATCTCTAAGTTCGAGGCCAGCTTAGTCTATACAGTGAGTTCTAGGACAGCTAGGGTCCTAGAACAGGTTCTCACAGCTACACAGTGAGATCCTATCTCAAAAAATTTGTTTAAAGTCAGTAGAAGATGACTTGGAAACCATCAGCCACCAATGCTGCTGACACATTGGAGATTTAATACCATGGGCAACAAGTGGTTTACACCAAAGTCATTACAACTCCTGGGTAAGGCCTTCCAAATTTTCAGCTTAAAAACTTCAAATGTGTTGCCAAGTGTTTAAATGATTTATGTAACACTCACCCACACCCACACCACACCACAAACAAAAGTCTCCAAAGATTCCATGGCAGGGGTTACTGACCTGCGGAGCTCAGGCAACCAGAAGCAGACAGGGAGCTAAGTCCTGACCTCAGCCTTGGAGTAAGAAGGGCACCACAGCCACCATCCCACAGCCCCAGATCCGCAGCCGCCCACGCTCTTAAGCTCAGAGACACTGTAATGTAGTAGGCGTTAAATGAAGAGGCCATGCCCACCTTGGAGGGGAACCAGAATGGAGATTACCCTGTCTGCTTTAGCAACACTAACCGTAGGACGCTGTGAAAGCCACCTTACAGATCCACCTTCTGATTCAGACCACACATGACAGGGACAGGAATCCGTGGTCATAGCTGACCACAGGAACAGCCATACTGCCCATCAGTTCATAGGTACTAGTCCCTCACATTAATTATTTTTAAACTGGTCAGAAGCAAACTTTGGGAATATGAACATTCTGACGAACACAGAAACAGATGACAAATGTCGGTAACGAAGTGGGGAAGCAGGAGCTCCGCCTCTCTGCTGGCAGAAACACAGACTGACGCAGCTGTCCTGGGAGTCAGCTGGGAACCACCTTCCCAAACCTAGCGACTGGAAAGCACAGCTGTGTCCTGGATGGGGAGTGAGTGCAGGAAGGGTTTCTGAGTGCACGAGGCATGGTGAAAGAGCTCTGTGTAGGTATAATAAGCCTTATTGCTCCCCAAAACTAGAACTCATTTTCCCCAGAGGGAACGATCAAGCCAACGCCACAGAAAAACACTCCTTGCTCTTCTTTTCTGGGAGCCCTGAAGCTCCTGTGCTTTCCCTCCCATCCCTACCCCCATGCTCAACACAGAAGCGCCTGCTGCTGCCCCACTGATGTGCAGGGGAGTCACATACATATAACAAAAGCATTGCAGTAGGCTTCTGGAAGCTCATGTATTTAATTAAGAACTTCAAAAACTGTATCAAGCTGAAAGGCATGATGCAGCAAATTTACGGACTCACTGTATGGGCATCTGACAGATGGCCTTTACCCTCTAGGTCAAAGATTCTCAACCTGTAAGTTGCAACCCTTTGCCAAACCTCTATCTCCAAAAAATATTTACATTATGATTCACGACACTAGCAAAACTAGTTATGTAGTAGCAATAAAATAACCTTATGGCTGGGGTCACCACATGAGGAACTGCATTAAAGGGTCACAGCATTAAGAAGGTTGAGAACCACTGCTCTAGGTAAAATCTTATCACTACTTCTGGGCTAAACTTTTGTGAGCATTAGTTGCCATAAACTATATCTTACTTTGGAGAGTTGTGGTAATTACTCTTGATGTATCATTATTATAAGTTTTAATGGCATTTCCCCAACTGTCCAATACTTTTGATAAAAATTAGTAGAGGTGCAGTCATTTAGAGCTGTCCCATGGGTGTGGCCAGTTTTACTCTTACATGGATGGTCTAGTGACAGCAAGTTCCCCTCTACATCACTGGTTAGGAAGAATTCTGCCTGCAATAGGCATAAGAACGCTCATTTCACAGTCAATATTTAAGAAGAAAATGAATGTTCTGTAGAAGAGAAAACACCCAGAGATACCCTGAACAGATGGAAACACCTCTGTGCTCTGCTCCTCGGACTGCACACGGACATGAACTTCATCAGAAATGACTGGATGTGTCAGTAACAATGCATCTTAGCTCCTTACATTGACCAAAACCCATTCCAGGTCATCTGTCACTCCAGGGGTTCACACACTCAGTTTTAACACATATCTGGGGGCTATCCCAGGTCATCTGTCATTCCAGGGGTTCACACACTCAGTTTTAACACATATCTGGGAGCCATCCCAGGTCATCTGTCACTCCAGCGGTTCACACACTCAGTATTAACGCATATCTGGGGGCGCTCTATCATGATAGAAAGTGGATGCTCCTCACTACTGCAGGATGAAGCCCACATTCTTCACACGGCCCACTTTCCTGCAACATCATCTTCAGCTGCTGTGAGACAACCATGTCCCTGCCCCGTGCATTGCTTCCTGCACATTGCTTTCTGCTTAGAACATCTCCCTCCTGGCCCCCCTTCACCAGTGCTCAGGTAAATTGGTGGGAAGAAGGGGGCACCAGATAAATAATGAGAGAAAATAATCCAGACGCAATCTCACTGTCGTTGTAAATTTATAAATGCAGACCCCATCCCTGGAAAGGCCAACTAACATGATGCAATATGGTTCACAACGGTGGAGCAAAGACCCAGAGAGACAGACGCTGTAGTACCAGATAGACACGCACAGAGTGCACAACAGACCTCACCTCCACCCAAAACACACCGAGAAATTGTTACATGAAGATATTATTGTTACCAAGGTGAGTGACACCAACATTCACCCTAATTAGACTTCTCTTTTTCCTGTTAAACAATACTCTAGACATTATTTTACTGCTGCTTTTTAGGTAACCATTGATAGTTTACAAAAATGTCACATGCTTTAGGACGAGTAAACCAATGCATTGCAGGTTTGGACTAAGATCAAAGGCCACCTTTAATCTGTGAAAATAAAAGATGGTGTATATACAAACAGTCTGTGATTTTTATATTACCTGGTGCTTCAACACTAGCTTAGGCAGATACCACGCCTTTTTAATCACAGGAGTTCGCTAGGCTGGGGACAGCTGAGCGCAGAGCACACACTGAGCCCTGATGAGGCTATGAGCTCAATCCCAGCAATAAAACAAAAGAGAACAAAGCAAATGGCCAATCAAGGGGGTCCCCCACATTCTCAGATTCTGTGATGGCCTGAGAACCAGGCTACAACATTTGGATAAGAAACTGACTGGAACTCTAGACACTGTGAAGGGTAAGATTGGCCCTGAATGTGGGTGGCATCAGCCAATGGGCTGGGTCCTGGACAGAAGGACAGCTGGAAACAGAGGAGGCTGGGCCAGCCTAAGCTTGTTCTGTGCTTCCTGGCTGCTCCAAGCTCCTGCTGCCACAAAGCTCTGCCTTCATAGGTCACTGGAACCTCCAAAGTGGTGATACTAAATCAAGACTACTTCTCTAGACTTCGTCTGTGCTGCTGTCTGTCAGAGTGGCGGGGGGCTAAGGAGCGCGATGGTGAAGCTGAGCGAGTCAGCAACACCGGCTTTTACCTTAGAGAGGCCAGGCAGCTGACGTGGTCCCTGTGCAAGAGCACACGCAGACTATGCTCTGTAGCACACCTCTACCATCTTTCTTTTAACCCATCATGTATTATTTCAGCTTTGGTGGTACAAGGGTCCAGATGTTTACTCTAACAGCTTCTGTAGACACATCAGATTAATATTAGACATGTAATCGCTGGTTTTGGAGCGCGGCCAAAAGAGTTCATATGCTGTTTAATTACGCTGGCACTCCAGGCATTTCAACCACGAACAGAATTTCTCAGCTGATATCCCACGTGGAAGAAGCAGGGTGGGGTAGGAACTGGATGGTGGTGAGATGTATCTAGCTCTTCCACTTGTAATAAGCCTGCAATTCTTACGGATTAAGTTTCTTTGCCTACGACTAGCTGAAAAAAGTACACTAAAAATTGCTAGGAAGCTGGGTGTGGTGGCGCATGCCTTTAATCCCAGCACTTAAGAGTCAGAAGCAGGTGGATCTCTGAGTTCAAGGTTAGCTTGATCTACAGAGTGAATTCCAGGGCAGCTAGTGATACACAGAGAAACCTTGTCTCCCCCTCAAAAAACAAAATAAAAACTGCTAGGAAAGAAAGTTTCTGAGTCTTTGCTATGTACAAATGTAGAAATTTCCATCTTTTTAAAAAAATTGCTTGTCTAAAAGCAATCTGTGTATTTTAGAACATGTGACAGTCTCAGAAGACTCTGAAGAGCCCCAGACCCTGGCTTTGGGGCACACACTCTATGCAAGCAATATGTTTTGTATGAACAATTCAAGCTTCCCTGCCTGTGTGATTTTCAACATTTTTCTATAAATGTAAATGATACCGAATTAAGAGTTTTAATGTACACTAATAACTCAATTTCTCCTACTTCCTTCTATGAAAGAATTAAGTATCAACATATACAATAACACCATAGCAAACTCCTGAAAGACCTTTCAAAGTCAACCCATGAGAACAAGCAAGGCATCACAAGGAAGGGCCCCAGAGGCTGCGTCAGGAGGATGTGGCAGTGAAGCCAGGGGGCGGAAACCATCATCTAGAAATCCCCAGATACATAATGCTGCAGCACTCCCAGACGGTCTGCTGCTCACTCCTTCCTGGGGCGCCGAAGGCTCCTCCCAGACTCCTGTGGCTGCTCACACTATGCGTGTTTCCCTCAACACAACCCAATGTGGCGCTGGACACATATGGAAATTGGTGACTTTCTTTGAAAAGCTTAGAAAGAAGGCATTTAAGTCAGGTGGAAGTCCTGGCTTCCTGGACACTGCTGAGTAAGAAAGTCCCAAGAACACAGAACCCTTCAACTTTCACACTTGTACAATCAAGCCTCGTTTGAAGCTTTTCCATTCCAGATCTGACTTCTCATGCTCATCAAGGAAGCAGCTGTGGACGGGTACCTCTGGCACCAACTGCTCACCACCCTTCCTGCCAACAACAAAGGCTCCCACCTTTATTATTTGTAGCCGCTGATGCCTCTCTGCACCCTACCAGACCCTGGCACTCTCTCACCCTGACTGTCCACAGTACTGAACCTTTGTACAGACACTTGTAGGAGCTGAAGTCATGGCAGGTGCTGCTCTTCAGAGAACACAAGCTTGGTTCGCAGCACCCACGTTCTTATCTCGGGGGGGGGGGGGGGCTGTAACTCCAGTACCAGAAGACTGTCACCCTCTTCTGGCCTCCACTGGCAACTGCTCTCTCCTGCTGTGTTGTTACAATGGGGCATTGAAATGCCATGTTTCTACAAAATGACATTAAAACACTGAAGACACGCTTATAAATTAAGATGTCTTAGTTTATCAGAAGAGTGGTTAACAGTCCAATAACATAATAGCTAATTATTCTCTGGCCTCCAAGATGCTTTCTTGTGATACTATTTGATCATATTTTATGATACTGATAAGCACACATGCTACATGATGAGGAAATAAATCCTTAAGTTTTTAAAATAAATTTTGAAATAAAGGCACAATTTCAGAACTACTTACCTATCAGAATGGTCAGAATCACCTCTAGTTTTTAAAGGAAATATCTCACTCAAATGATACGCTCTTCTATTTCCTGCAGGTACCACAGGAGTTTTTGTTTCCCAAGATCAGCCTGAATTCCTGCGATGGAGTTGTACTGTACCATGACTGTCATGGGCAGACAGTCTGTATATGAAAAACACTCAATGCCACATCTCACCTGGACAAGTAACCTTAGAAGCCACACTCTGAAACCTGCAAGAACTTTCCTAAAACAGATACAAGCATGTCAGCTGGCTCATCTCTGGTTCCTACCATCCTATATGCAGGACTGTAAAGTGAAAACAACATGGGTTTGTATTCCTACAGAAATACTTCAAACCCTCAGGCCTCCCCATTTTAAAATCTATTTTTATTTTATGTGCTTTGGTGTTTTGCCTGCATGTGTGTCTGTGTGAGGGTGTCAGATCCTGGAATTATAGACAGCTGTGAGCTGCTATGTGGGTGCTGGGAATTGAACCCAGGTCCTCTAGAAGAGCAGTCAGTGCTCTAAACCACTGAGCCATCTCTCCAGCCCCTGACCCCATGGCTCTTAATCAAAGATATTTTTTCTTGTTTTTTGAATAAGACATTATTTTGCTCACAGGGGAAGCTACTAAGAATGCTTTCACCATCGAGTGTAAACCCCAACTATTAATCACCTACACATTATATTCACCTACATTCTCACAAAGGAGAAAGACAGTTACACATTTTGTTTTCCACAGTATAGGCCTCCCCGTAAGTAACCTAAGAGCAGAACCTAACCAAAGGCTGCACTTGCAGACTGAAGCAGTGGGAACGCTGCCTTCTAGGATGCAGCCAACGCACAGCTGGCGCGAAGACAAGTGGCAGGCGAGGGTAGAGATCAGACAGCATGGTCAGTGCTTCAACCAAGACGTATGACAGACTCTCAACGCAGAATGGCAAAATTCAGTTAAAATTGAAGTTTTAGGTTTTATTATTAAACAAGAACGACAGGGAAATAATTGGAAATACTTGGGGTCTGGAATTACATGTGGCAGTAACGAGATGGAGTGTGTAAACATGTGGGAAGTCACTCACAGACATGGACCCGTGTAAGCGAGGCCACAAGAACAGACTAGTGTAATCTAACAGGCAGAAATGAGCTTTCCCGTGAGTGTGGGGCTTGTGGTTTTAGCCACCAGAGGTCAGTCTTCCCTAGAAAGAGGCAAGACACTGCTCTACTGCTATTTATCTGTGGAAGAGTGGATCTCATCCACGCCTTAAAGCAGGCAGCTGATGACAGAACTGAATGCAGCCCCAGAGGCTAAAAGTCTATCCATGATGAAGCTAAGTCCCATTGCTGAGGGGCAGAGAAGGGGCTGTGGTTCCCTCACAGTAGAGATTTGTGGAACCATTACCAAGCAAGTAAGGCACAGCTGGAGGGCTTTCTGAGCTCTCGCTGCATAACCATAGCCATTGGAGAAGCTGGAGGGCTTTCCGAGTTCTCTCGCAGAACCATAGCCACTCCTCCCAGGCACTCTTCATCTAGACTGTTGCTTCACGGAGGCTGCTTCACAGGGCTACTTCAGGCTTCAGCATACTCATTCGAATCAAACAGAAGGAGAAGAGCCTGGACTGGTGGCGCCTGTAACTCCTAGCACAGCAGTGTGGGGTGGGACCTGGGACTCTGAAAGCAGCCTGGGCTGTGCAGCAAACCCTGTCTCAAAACCAAACTAAAATAAAAAACCAGTCAGAGAAGCTTAGTCCATCATGAGCCTTGAACAAAATACCCTGCTCCACCTCACAGACAGCAGGGAGACTCCGTCAGCTCCACTGTTTAAGGGAAGGTCTAATGTGGCCACAAGCAGGAAGCTCCAGGGCCACAGTGCTTCTTGATGATGTCATGTACACAGCAGCAAAGAACAACTCAGCATAGACCCTCTGGCTACCACAGGGTTAACCCTGCAAAACACCATCCCTTACTTCACTACAGAAAAACCACAAAGAGCCCAGTAGAGAGCACTGAGGAAGTTATTGCACACCAATGTACCTGCATATACAGCTTCTTCTATGCAAAAGTTAAGTATGTTCACTAAAATATCCAGAAAATCGGCATGGCTTTGAGAAAATAAAACCACTGGAAACTCCACCGAGGATGGGAAAATGAACAATGCATGATACATTTTAAAACACATACAATCTACATTGACAGTTTATAATTTACCTCCATTCATCCTCGGGGAGCACAGTTCTGATAGCATCACCAAGAACCCTGTGCTACAGTCTGTGCCCCCCTGTAATACCTTCCTCTTGGGATGTTGCTATAGCGTCAACGCTCTGGCTTCTCCTCTACACTCTTGTCCTGACTACATAACTATCCCCTAATCTTCTCCTGTCTGGTCCTTCCCCAGCTACCATCACTTGAGGATGCTTGCTTTTAGGTTAAGCGTGACTATGAATACCCACGCTCATCCTCTGTCCTCCTCTGTGACAGCAGCCACTAGGAGGAATGTGGTTGGTGGGCCTTATGTACAATAGGTCCCTGATAGGGATGCTGTCGATGTAACTTATGTACAATAGGTCCTGATAGGGATGTTGTCGATGTAACTTATGTACAATAGGTCCTGATAGGGATGCTGTCGATGTAACTTATGTACAATAGGTCCTGATAGGGATGTTGTCGCTGTAACTTATGTACAATAGGTCCTGATAGGGATGTTGTCGATGTAACTTATGTACAATAGGTCCTGATAGGGATGTTGTCGATGTAACTTATGTACAATAGGTCCTGATAGGGATGTGGTCGATGTAACTTATGTACAATAGGTCCTGATAGGGATGTTGTCGATATAACTTATGTACAATAGGTCCCTGATAGGGATGTTGTCGATAGGGATGTTGTCGATGTAACTTATGTACAATAGGTCCTGATAGGGATG
>PVIU01005265.1:46746-116016 GCA_004026605.1 Ondatra zibethicus | reverse complement strand
CCACACTGACATCCAAAGGGGTTGTACCAGCTTGCATTCCCACCAGCAATGCAGAAGTGTTCCCTTTTCTCCACAGCCTCTCCAGCATAAGTTGTCATCAGTGTTTTTGATCTTGGCCATTCTTACAGGTGTAAGATGGAATCTCAGAGTTGTTTTGATTTGCATTTCTCTGATGACTAAGGATGTTGAACATTTCCTTGTAAGTGTCTTTCAGCCATTTTAGATTCCTCTGTTGAGAGTTCTCTGTTTAGGTCTGTGCTCCATTTTTTTTTATTGGATTATGTGTTCTTTTGGTGTCCAATTTCTTGAGTTCCTTGTATATTTTGGAGATCAGACCTCTGTCTGATGTGGGGTTAGTGAAGATCTTTTCCCATTCTGTAGGCTGTCGTTTTATCTTGTTGACCATGTACTTTGCTTTACAGAAGCTTTTCAGTTTCAGGAGGTTCCATTTATTAATTGTTTCTCTCAGTGTCTGTGCTGCTGGGTTCTATTTAGGAAGTGGTTCTCTGTGCCAATGCGTTCAAGCGTACTTCCCACTTTCTCTTCTATAAGGTTCAGTGTGCCTGGCTTTATGTTGAGGTCTTTGATCCATTTGGACTTGAGTTTTGTACATGGTGATAGATAGGGGTCTACTTTCATTTTTCTACATGTTGATATCCAGTTATGCCAGCACCACTTGTTGAATATGCTTTCTTTTTTCCATTTGATATTTTTTGCTTCTTTACCAAATATCAGGTGTTCGAAGATGTGTGGATTGATATCCGGATCTTCTATTCGGTTCCACTGGTCCTCCTGTCTGTTCTTATGCCAGTACCAGGCTGTTTTCAGTACTGTAGCTCTGTAGTAGAGTTTGAAGCCAGGGATTGTGATGCCTCCAGAAGTTATTTCGTTGCCCAGGATTGTTTTGGCTATCCTGGGTTTTTTGCTTTTCCAAATGAATCTGAGTATTGTTCTTTCGAGGTCTTTGAAGAATTTTGTTGGGATTTTGCTGGGCATTGCGTTGACTCTGTAGATTGCTTTCGGTAGGATTGCCTTTTTTACTATATTAATTCTGCCTACCCAAGAGCATGGGAGGTCTTTCCATTTTCTGGTGTCTTCTTCAATTTCTTTCTTCAAAGATTTAAAGTTCTTGTCATACAAGTCTTCCACTTGTTTGGTTAGAGTTACTCCGGAGATTTTTTTTTAAACAGTGTCTCACGATGTAGTGCTGGCTGGCCTGAAACTAATTATGCAAACTAGGCTGCGGCTCAATGGTTTGTTCTTTCTTTCTTTCTTTTTTTCTTTCTTTCTTCCTTTCTCTCTTTTTTTTTGAGGGAAATATTCATGAAAGGGTTTCTCTGTGCAGTCCTGGCTGTCCTGGAACCTATTCAGTAGACCAGGTTGGTCTTGAAATCAGAGATCTGCCTGCTTTTGTCTCCCAAATGCTACCTTTTGAGACATATATATATATACACACACACACATACATACATATATATATTTGTTGTTGTTGAGACATATATACACACACATATATATTTGTTGTTGTCGACATATACACACACATATATATTTGTTGTTGTTGAGACATATATATACACACACATATATATCTGTTGTTGTTAAGACATATATACACACACACACATATATATATGTTGTTGTTTGTTTTGTTTTTTGTTTTTGTTTTTTGAGACAAGGTTTCTCTGTATAACAGCCTTGATTGTCCTGGAACTCACAGAGATCTGCCTGCTTCTGCCTCCTGAGGGCTGGGATTAAAGGCACGTGCCACCGTTGCCCAGCATGTGTGTGTGTGTGTATGTATGTATGTGTGTATATGTATATATATATATATATATATATATTTTTTTTTTTTACAGCCTAATGTAGCTAAGGCTGGCCTTGATCCTCCTGTCTTGTCTTCAAGAGCCAAGATTACAGGTATATGTTGCAATACCTTTCTCTATAAATGGCCTAGTTTGTGTTATTCTCTTACAGAGACAGAAAAGGAACTGAACAACTAAGTCAGGAGTCAATAGTTCTTTCTAGTGTTTGTTGTGTTTTTGCATGTGATTTCTTTGAGACAGGGTCTCTGTGTGTAGTCCTGGAGCTAGGGATATAGTTCAGTGGCAGAGCTCAGGGTTTAGCACACACAAGACAAACTCCTGCACCAAAAAGTGGATACTGCTATTATCAAGAATATAAGGAAATAGGTTAAGAGTGCACATGCCCTTGACCCAACAGTGTTCCTAATTATATGTCCTCACGATATACCCTCACACATGGAAGAATCATGTCAAGGATAATGGTGACAGTTGGGAACTAAGCTTAAAAGAAAATTCTGCACATAAGCTGTGGATTCATGCTGCCTGATGCTCTTGCAGGACTGTGTGGGATGGTCCTGTGGTGTAGGAGGTTCTTCTGTTCATGTTTTGCTTTCATTGGTTAATGAATGAAGAAACTGCTTTGGGCCTGATAGGGCAGAACTTAGGTAGGTGGAGAAGACAGAATTGAATGCTGGGAAGAAAGGCAGAATGGGAGACGCCATGGATCTCTTGCCTGAGACGGATGCTGGTTAGAATCTTGCCGGTAAGCCACAGTCACGTGGCAATACACAGATTAATAGAAATGGGTTAAATTAATATGTAAGAGTTAGCCAATAAGAAGTTAGAGCTAATGGCCAAGCAGTGTTTTTTTTTTGGGGGGGGGTTGGTTTTTCGAGACAGGGTTTCTCTGTAGCTTTGGAGCCTGTCCTGGAACTAGCTCTTGTAGACCAGGCTGGCCTCAAACTCACAGAATTCCGCCTGCCTCTGCCTCCCATGTGCTGGGATTAAAGGCGTGCACCTACACCGCCCGGTGGCTGAGCAGTGTTTTAATGAATACAGTTTCTGTGTGGTTGCTTCAGGGGCTAAGTTAGCCAGGTGGCTGGGAAGAAGTCTCCTCATGCTGCAGTCCTGGCTTGTAGCGTGAATTCTTTTTTTGTTTTGTTTTGTTTTTTTCGAGACAGGGTTTCAATGTAGTTTTAGAGCCTGTCCTGGAACTAGCTCTTGTAGACCAGGCTGGCCATGAACTCAGAGATCCACCTGCCTCTGCCTCCCGAGGCTGGGATTAAAGGTGTGTGCCACCATCGCCCAGCTCCAACTAGTCTTAAAATAAAAACCCGGAGTCAAATATTGGAGTAATTGTTGAAAGATCAGAAAAGTAAAGGAGCCAGACACAAGAGAGACTTTTTACCTCTACCAAATCCTCAGACTGCACTGAGCTCCTGTCTCCTTTCACCTTATATTCCTCTCTCTGCCCAGCCATATCACTGCTGTCTCCACCTCCCTAGTGTTGGGATCAAAGGTGTGAGCTGCTTCTCTTTTTAGAAATGATTCAATCTCAGGATGGCCTTGAACTCACAGAGATCCACCTACCTCTGTCTCCCACGTGCTGGGATTAAAGGTGTGTGCCACCACTGCCTGGGCTTTATGGCTAACTAGTGTGGCTAGCTCCCCACTCTGATTTTGTTACAACACAAACAAAATATCACCGCACTGGCTGGTCGCTCTGGAGAGCCAGGATACATTGCTAATGAAGTAGCTGACTAATAGTATTCTCTCAATGCAGTCAGAGCATAATTTACTGAAGCTTTTATTCTTCTTTTCTATGGCAAAAGAGACTACAGATGTAAGGAGACAGAGAGGCAGTGCTGGACTACCGTGCGGGTGCCTGTTATCTGACATGTCCCTTGAGAGAGCAGGTGATGATGTGGAAAGGGACGCAGCAGACAGAGTCCTGTGCCTCAAGCTTCACACCTGTCGTCCCCGCACTAAGAAGACTGTGGCAAAAGGATCACAGACCCTGTCACAAACCTTTCTCTCAACAAATGTCATGAAAGGACTTTGTAGGGTGTCACTTTTGTGTTCCCAACACCCAAAGGGTGTCTGGTCTGCAGACAAATCTTAGTATGGATTTACTAAAAGAACTAATAACGCAATAGACTTTCTTTTGTATGTACCTTTGCAAATCTGTAGAGCTGTTTCAATAAGTCCTCTGGGCCAAATAACATGAATATTTACATTATTTTAGAAATTACTAAAACAGTCTTTAAAAACATTTTTAACAGCTGGGAAGTGGTGGTGCACGTCTTTAATCCCAGCACTCAGGAGACAGAGGCAGGTGGATCTCTGTGAGTTCGAGGCCAGCCTGGTCTACAGAGCGAGTTCTAGGACAGGCTTCAAAGCTACAGAGAAACCCGTCTTGAAAAACCAACAGCAGGGGACTGGAGAGATGGCTCAGCGGTTAAGAGCATTACCTACCCTTCCAAAGGTCCTGAGTTCAATTCCCAGCAACCACATGAATTCTCAGCAACCACATGGTAGATCACAACCATCTGTAATGAGGTCTGGTGCCCTCTTCTGGCCTTCAGGCATACACACAGAGAGAATGTTGTATACATAATAAATAAATAAATATTTTTAGAAAAAGAAAAACCAACAGCAACAAAATTTTTCAATAAAAAATATTTTAATACTAAATTTTAATATTCGGGTCTTCGATAAAAAATACTAAATTTATTTTCTGTGTGGGTGGGAACTGCATGCCACAGCACACACATGGAAGTCAGAGAACAGCCTTTTCTTTTTTTTTTAATATTTCTTATGGTTTATTTAACTTTATTTTATGTGCATTGGTGTGGAGGTGTCATCCCCTGGAACTGGATTTTCAGAGAGTTGTGAGCTGCCATGTGGGTGCTGGGAATTGAACCCCGGTCCTCTGGAAGAGCAGTCAGTGCTCTTAACTGCCATCTCTCCAGCCCCTCCTTTTTTAAAAAAATATTTATTATGTATAATATTTATGATACATACATTTATAATATATATGTATACATTTATTATGTATATAATATTCTGTCTGTATGTATGTCTGCAGGCCAGAAGAGTGCACCAGACCTCATTACAGATGGTTGTGAACCACCATGTGATTGCTGGGAATTGAACTCAGGACCTTGGAAGAGCCAGCAATGCTCTTAACCACTGAGCCACCTCTCCAGCCCTGAAGGCAGCCTTTTCTTAACTGCCCCTTGAATGTTCTCTGCCCTCGCAGCTCCTCCAAAACACTTCCTGTAGCGTGTAGGATGAGTACCTGTTCTGTAGTTGGTAGGATGGTGTTTAAACATGACTGAAGGGTACTTGCTTGCTGCACTTGGAAAGTGACATTTTTCCTCTGTGTGTGCATCTATGCTCACAGTTGGATTGATCATGTCACACAGCTGGGTGTCCTTCAGCTAGCTCCCGGTGAGTTTGTTTTGATCCTATCTGAGGTGAAGCAAGGCCCTTACAGAACTTTAAAACTGATTCTCCACTGAGTCATCTGCACCCAAACACTGCTCAGCTGCTGACTAAAAACTGGCAGCGCAGGAGGCGGGGAGGCTGCCTTCTCTCCCCTCCCCCTCCTCACAACATCTCTGACTCACTGAAGAAGTCACCACATCTTTTGTACCATCCTGATTCCAACAAAATCTGCTCAACTCATTACAGTGTGACCAGCCAACAAGGAGTTGTCTTTGTTGAGTCTGGTGGTCACCCGGATCATTTCCTGTATGTGTCACAAACCCTGGGGACAAGCAATTACTCAATTACCTGCTTTCCCAGTGGGTTAACCTTCTTTTCCGGACTGGGATTCTTTGTTTCGGAAGTGAAGTGACTTTTTACTTAAAAACCAAAAAGCAGCTCTTCAGGCCTCTGTAAAGAGGTTCCGAGGACGGAACCCTGAGCTTTGCATGTCAGCCACACGCTCTCTTCTGCACTATATCGCCAGTCCGAGAAGGGGGTTACAAAATTCCAAATAACAGGCTGGAAGCATAGACACAGAGACTAGTAAGGTTCTGAGTCTCATCCCCAGGACTGCAATAAAAAATGAAAATTAACACAGTTGATGGTAGTGCATGCCTCTAATCCCAGCACTCAGAAGGCAGAAGCAGAAGGATCTCCGTGAGTTGGAGGCCAGCTGGTCTACAGAGCGAGTTCTGGAACAGCCAAGACTACACAGAGGAACTCTGTCTTGATATGTACCTCCTGCCCCCAAAAAGAGAAAAACTAAAAACAGAAAGCAAGTAGGAAACACTACGTGTTGCTTTTGTTTGATGCTTCAGAGTTGCGAATCTGAAATACGCTACTTCAGACTACTCTCATGTCGCTGTGATGTAACTGGGGATGAGGGGGATGGGGCATCGGCATTTTCTCTTGAGAAAGGACTTCCTTACTGATGGCAGGAGGTTATCAAGTCCTCCTAGGCTGGGGCCTGTACACAGCTGAGAGCCGCAGGGATAACTGGGAACAGATTGAAGGACTCCTTCCCCTATTAGACCAATGTCCATGTTGGGTGGGGTCTCATTTCCCTCCCACCCACCTGCCCCTTCTCCTCTGCCTCCCCACTGCAACATCCTGAGTTTGACTTTTTTTTGTTTTGTTTGTTTTTCGAGACAGGGTTTCTCTGTAGCTTTTGGAGCCTGTCCTGGAACTAGCTGTTGTAGACCAGGCTGGCCTCGAACTCAGATCTGCCTGCCTCTGCCTCCCGAGTGCTGGGATTAAAGGCATGCGCCACCACTGCCCGGCGATTTTGGCTTCTTTTTAATTTTATGTATGTCTGCACACCGTGTATGTGTTTTGTGCTAATGGAAGCCAGGAGAGAGCATCAGATCCTCTGGAACTAGAGTTACAGACACTGTGAGTCAACACATAGGTGCCGGGGACTGAACCCAAGTCCTCTGGAAGAGCAACCAGTGCTCTTAACTGCTGAACCCAGTCCCATGCTTTTTCTTATTTTTCCAAGATCCTAAGATGCGTCATTATTTGTTGGAGACCATTCTGATATTTTATTTTTAACTTATTATTATTGTGTGTATGCATGATATTCGTGAGAGAGAGGAAAAAAGAGACCAAGAAGCCAGGCGGTGGTGGTGCACGCCTTTAATCCCAGCACTCAGGAGGCAGAGGCAGGTGGATTTCTGTGAGTTCGAGGCCAGCCTTGTCTACAAGAGCTAGTTCCAGGACAGGCTCCAAAGCTACAGAGAAACCCTGTCTCGAAAAACCAAAAAAAAAAAAAAAAAAAGAGAGAGAGAGAGAGAGAGAGACTGAGAGAGAAGACCCTCACTGTAATTATTTCAAAAACCAATGAAAGTGAAGCAGCTTGGAGCATGTTCATGCCGTGGTGTATGTGAAGGTCCTGCAGCTGTGCAGAGTCATTTCTGTCTTTCCATTCTTAGCTGGGTGCCTGGGCTCAAACTCAGGCCTCCAGGGTTGTGGGAGAAGTATCTCTATCCATCGTCCCATCTCACTGGCACTACTGCCAAGGTTTGTGATGTACAGACACCACTTGTTGTGAATACCCTAGTGTGGTCGCTCTCCTACCTTCAGACCCTAAGTAAATATGATGAATATTAGATCTTCAGAACTTTTGTATAGAATCCATAAAAGTTCATATCTAAAGGATATACTGACATCTGTCCTTGACCTATCTTATTCAAACATTAGAAAGCTAAGTAGACATCAGTGTCTAATAGTCCCTAGAGACTAACTAGACATGACAAGAAAAACTAATTTGTATTAAACTACAAGCCCTCCCCTTGCTCATTAGACTCTTCCTGTTCATCTTACATACATACTGTGTTTGCTCTCATTATCTCAGCTGGTTGTGCACCGCTCAACTGCTTGTAAGTATTAAATATCTTTTGGTGGTGGGGGCATCAGAAATCACATGTTGTATTTAAGTGACTTTAAGACACATTGTTCTCAGCTGGGTGGTGGTGGGACATGCCTTTAATCCTAGCACTCAGGAGGCAGAGGCAGGCGGATCTCTGTGAATTCAAGGCCAGCCTGGTCTACAAGAGCTAGTTCCAGCACAGGCTCCAAAGCTATAAAAAAAAACCTTGTCTCGAAAAAAACCAAAAAAATAAATAAAAAGCAAAACAAAACAAAGAAACCATTGCTATAGTCAAGGCTCACATAGAATTTATGGAATGTTCCTTGCAAAGGATAACTGCCAGCGCCACATTTAATACGCTGAATAACTTCAGAAGAATTAATTTGATTACACTCTGAGCTGCTCCCACATTCAGTAGAGGGTATTGAGGGGGGGTGACAAGTGAAGAAATCTCATATTACCTGGGGAGTCAACCAAGAACAGCTCTAGGGTTGGCCTCACTCTAGCCTGGGATCTGGATTCCTGGGGCTGAGTGGCAGTTGGTAGCAGTTAGAGCTGAGGTGATTTAAGTTTTGTTAAGGGATGGAGGAATGGCAGAAGACAAAAGATACAGATGATAAGGAGGAGAGTTGAACTAACTAACACATTTTTTAAAAAATATTATTATTTTACTCTATGTGTGCGGGCGTTTTGCCTGCATGTATGTCTGTGAACCACATGGGAAGCCAGGAATTTGAGTTACAGATGGTTGTGAGCTGCCATGGGCGTGCTAGGAAATGAACCTAGGTCCTCTGGAAGAGCAGCCAATCTTTTTAATTACTGAGCTGTCTCTCCAGCTCCAGCACATTTGTGTCAGTCTGAGTTTTGACTAATGAAGCTTTAAGAAAAATTTATATTAATTAAATTTTTTTTCTCATTTATTTATGTGTGTGGCACAAGCCAAGGTGCATGTGTGGAAGTCAGACATGTAATGGTCTGTCCTGTCCCTTTAAGAGACAAGCCACGCCCACTCCCCCCAAGGCAAGCTGATTTTAAGCTTCCAACCTGAGTCTTTTCCTTTTCTGTCTCTCTCTTTCTCTCTCTGTCTGTCTGTCTTTGTCTCTCTCTCTCTCTCTCTCTCTCTCTGAGGCAGCTTCTCTCTCCCTTCTCCCCACTTTTCCCCCTTCATCCCCCCTTTCTCTTTCTCTCTCTCTCTGCCTCTCTCTGCTCTTCTCCCTTCTCCCTCCCCCCTTTTTCCTTCCCTTCCTTAACCCACTAAATAAATACCCACTTTCTCTGCATGGCATGCCTATCCATCTTGGTCTCTCACCCACCACGCAGCTTCTGCCTGGGACCTGGCTGCCTTTGTGGCCTGCCATGGTCTCAGGATAAGCTGCCCCCTGCCACTGCTCAGGGACCTGCAGCATTTTACTTAAACCATTACAAGACAACCTGCGTAGTTAGTTCTCTCCTTCCATCAAGCAGACACTGGAGATGGAACTCGGGTTGTTGGGTGGGGGGTAAGCCCCAGTGCTAGCTGAGCGACCTCGCAGGCCCTACACTGCTGTGTTGTGTTGATTGTGCACTTGGCTGGGCAAACTGCCCCTGTGGAGCCAGAGGACAGCTTTTGGGAGTTGCCTCTTTCCTTTCACTGAGTTCTGAGCCCTGAACTCAGGTCATCAGAACTGAGAGCACTTTAATCTGCTGAGCCATCGCCCCAGTCCCTAAGGCAGCATTAAAAACCAAACCAAAACAAAACAAAATCCAGAAATCTACCAGAGGTGAACTTCAGGGTTCTAAACACAAACTAAAAAAGACTCTGCTTTGGGAAAGCCCCAGTCGCCTCTTGAAACATTCCTCTGAGGAAAAAATAGTTGTTAGTTCTGACGAACTTTGCCTAGAGCAGAATTTATGTTAATGAGAACACTGGCACACTCAAGTGCTCTTGTGTGTTTAGAGCACCCGGGAGGCTCTTTTAGGAGTCTCAACTAAAAGCCTCATTTGCTGGTAAGGAAAGTCCAGTAGCAGAGACAAGATTTTTTTTTTTTTTTTTTTTTTTTTTTTTGTCCTTTGGCTAACAGTACGCCAGAGTGTGATTCTACAGAAGTTGCCAAGCAACATTACAATTAGAAACAACACTGGCTGGGGAAAGAACTAGAAATTTGACTTCTTCAGCCCCGAGGCAAGTGGGTGGAACCCTTCTGTCTAGGACAGCACATACTGTACTTACAGCATGAAATTAAAAAAAACAGAATAGTCACCAAAATTTTCAGTTAGGACGTTGCAGTAATTAAACCATAACATCATGCCTTGTGCTTAGCTGGAGGGGGTGGAGCCTGGGTATCTTAGTCATTTGGGGACTTCTGTCACAAAGATTACTACTGGGTTTTCCTTCAATAACATCCAAGGATTAGAGGCAGGGTGGTGGTCAATGAAGCTGCAGAAACGAAACTTGATTTAGCCCCGGGAAGGAGAGAAGACAGACAAGTAAACAAAATAAATGCTTGCAGTACATGTAGACACGAGGGAAAGCACCCACAGCCGGGCACAAATGTCCATAGGCAGTTCTGTGTCAAGCTTAGCCCTGTAGCCTGAAGGTGCGTGCGTGCGTGCGTGTGTGTGTGTGTGTGTGTGTGTGTGTGTGTGTGTGTGTGTGTGTGCGCGCAGTGTTGGAGGTCACCCAGAGCCTCCCAATGCTAGGTAAGTGCTCTACCATTGAGCAGTACCCCAACCCCTGCTGATGAGAACATTTCATAATCTGTTTAAGGGCACAGTGTACTTCAGATTAACATTACACTGTTATTGAGTCCAGTTTTGACATTTATTTTTTAAAAGACAGACCCTCATATAACCCATGCTGGTCTCATATTCTCTTTTTTTTTTATTAATCTTTTTTTTTTTTTTTCGAGACAAGGTTTCTCTGAGTAAGAACGCCAGCTGTCCTGGAACTTGCTCTCTAGACCAGGCTGGCCTTGATTTCACAGAGATCCCTCCCCCCAACACCTCTGCCTCCCGAGTGCTGGGGTTAAAGGTACACAACACTACTGCCCAGCTTGTCTCCTGCTCTTTATGTAGGCTCTTGAATTTCTCTGATTCTCTGGCCTCCTCCTCCAGGTGCTGGGAATACAGGTAGATGCTACCACATTCAGGTTAAATACCCTGTGGCATGCTGGGATTCAGAGTCCAGAGCAATGCAACTCCCAGGCCAGGGGGCTGGGATGGATGCCAGGAGCTGGGGCTACGCTCCAGACTTAACAATAATGTCTGTTATAGTAATCTTCTGTTTAAAATCCTTAATAGGCAAGTTTACTTGAAACAACAATCAAACATTTTAATTAAGGACTCTTTTATCAGTTAAAAGATAATGAACACCAAAGCCACAAGAGAACATGGCAGTAAACTAGATAGAGACCATTTAGTCCCTGAGGGTAGGGATAGTAGTAACACACAGAAGCTATAAAACAGTGTGCTAATGTGGAAGGTGGGGCCTGTGAGTTTGCCCAGCCAGCGAGACAGAATTCTTTCCTTTCCTTTCTTTCTTTCTTTCTTTCTTTCTTTCTTTCTTTCTTTCTTTCTTTCTTTCTTTCTTTCTTTCTTTCCTTCTTCTTTTTGTTATTTTGTTCCCCTCCCCAACTGAGGATGGAACCCAGGGCCTTAAGCTTGCTAGGTAAGTAAGTGCTCTATCACCAGAGTTGAATCCCCAACCCCTCATTTTTATTTAAGACAGGGTTTCCAGAAGATTTATTATTCATATATGTAAAATACATTAGTGTGTGTGTGTACCAGAGTGTACATGTGGAAGTCAAAGGACAACTTGTGGAACTTGGTTCTCTCCTTCCCGCACATGGGTCCTGGGGATCGCACATGGGTTCAGGGTGTCAGGTTGGTGGCACGTGCCTTTGTTTACCAGTTGAGTTATTGTTGCCTGTGTACAAAATTCCTATACAGAAGGGGTTCAGAAGCATCTGCTTAGTTGCGAACAGGAAGTTAAGGAGTTTTAATATTTCCCTGTACCTAAAAATCACTATTTAAGATATAGCTCAAAGCTCATGTTATACCTCAACTAAAAGCAGTTTCCTTTTTTGGTTTTTTGAGACAGGGTTTCTCTGTAGCTTTGGAGCTTGTCTTGGAACTAGTTCTTTTTATTTATTTATTTATTATAATAAAGTGTTCTTTATTCAGGGGTAGACTCACAGATCACAGGGGAACAGGAACCGAATCCAGCAGCAGAGAATGCGGCATGCTTTAGGGCTGCATTTATAGTATGAGAACACACCCAAGTGGGCAGGTATCTTAAAGGCTATTGGCTGAAGGAGTTCCCACAGCACACTTCTAAGCAGGATTTGACTCCAACTCACTGAACAAATATTAGCATGTTTTTTAATCAGAAGAAAAATGATATCACCGTTTCAAGCATCAGTAGTCTAAATAACATACTCTTAGCCCGGTGGTGGTGGCGCATGCCTTTAATCCCAGCACTCGGGAGGCAGAGACAGACAGATTTCTGTGAGTTCGAGGCCAGCCTGGTCTACAAGAGCTAGTTCCAGGACAGGCACCAAAGCTACAGAGAAACCTTGTCTCGGAAAAAAAAAAAAAAAAAAAAAAGACATACTCTTATAAGCAAAAAACAAGAAAAAAACCCAGATTTCTCTAAAGTGTCTAAAATTTGAAATTTCTTTCTACACAGCTTTATTATTGCAATAGTAAATTAAGATTTTTTAATTTTTATTGAGCTATATATTTTTCTCCACTTCCCTTCTACCCTCTCCCATGGTTCCCATGCTCCCAATTTACTCAGGAGATCTTGTCTTTTTCTATTTCCCATGTAGATTAGATCCATGTATGTCTCTCTTAGGGTCCTCTTTGTTGTCTAGGTTCTCTGGGATTGTGAATTGTAGGCTGTTTTTTCCTTTGTTTTATGTCTGAAAGTCACTTATGAGTGAGTACATATATTTGTCTTTCTGGGTCTGGGTTACCTCACTCAATATGATGTTTTATAGATCCATCCATGTGCTCACAAATTTCAAGAAATCATTGTTGTTTTTTCCTGCTGTGTAGTACTCCATTGTGTAAATGTACCACATTTTCCTTATCCATTCTTCGGTCAAGAGGCATTTAGGTTGTTTCCAGGTTCTGGCTATGACAAACAAAGCTGCTATGAACATAGTTAAGTACATGTCCTTGTGGCACAATTAAGCATCCTTTGGATATATACCCCAAAGTGGTATTACTGGGTCTTGAGGAAGGTTGTTTCCTAATTTTCTGAGAAATCGCCACACTGACATCCAAAGGGGCTGTACCTTTAATCCCAGCACTAGGGAGGTGGAGACAGGGGTGATAAGGCTTGGTGGAGAGAGGGATAAAAAGGCAGAGGAGACTGGAGCTCAGAGCATTCAGTCTGAGAATTCAAAGGGGAAGGATTGCCCTCCCCCCCCACCTTGGTCTGAGGATTCAATAGAGGTAATAAGTAGTGGCTGACTGCTCTGTTTCTCTGATCTTTCTGCTTTAACCCGTCCATCTGACTCAAGTTTTTTATTATTAAGTCCAATTAGAATTCATGCTACAATCCATAACAAAGACTAGAGGAAGGGAGGTCTGAAAAGGAGGATGATGGAAATCACCTCCAGGGTTCTGGCCATGGTAGATCAGATAATTCCTCTCACTGAAACAGACCAGTGTAAAGTTCTTATCCTATGCAGAATTAAAGGTGTGTGACCCAGGTGTGGTGTACCCCATAATCCCAAAACTCCATAGATAGAGGCAGAAAGATGGAGACCACCCTCTACTATCACACACTGAGCAACCAGCACAGCATAATTACAGTTTGGGCTAGCATATGAAAAGACATATTAGATAGCTGTGGTTACTTCACAGCATCAACTGGGATCTCAGGAAATCCTCCATAGTAGGAGGATTAAAATGGGCTGCTATTAAAAATTCAGCTTATCAGGGCTTGAGAGATGGCTCAGAGGGTGAAGGTCTTTGCAGCGTAAGCCTGACAAACCTGAATTTGTTCGCTGGAATTCATGTAAAGGTTGATGACCCTCATGTACTACAGCACACTTGCTTGGTGGCATGTGTACATACACACTGGAATTCATGCAAAGGTTGATGACTCCCATGTACACACCACAGCACGCTTGCATGTGTACATACACACTGATAATTCATTTTTGAGATGGGCTCTTACTGCATAGGTCCGGCTGGACTGGAATTCACAGGGATCTGCCTGTCTCTACCTCCTAAGTGCTGGAATTAAAAGTATGTGCCACCCAACCTGCCAATAATTTAAAAATTTAGCTTGGAAGCTGTGCCTGGTGCCTCACACTTGTAATTGAAGGATTACAAAATGCCCCAAACGCTTCATGTGAGCTGAGATACTGCAGCAGAGGAGTTGACAAGATGATAAATTTTGCCCACAAGGTCAACATACCAACAACCTCCTTTGGTATTTACAACCTTGAGACAATTTAAGCGGAACAGATGTGCAGATGGAAACTTCAACCCAGAAGTTCCCTTTTCTGTCCTAAGAAACCCCCAAATCCCCTGCACCACCGTGCAGTCTCCAATCCTGAGGAGACTCCGCTGGCCTTCATTGTTCTGAAGATAAGACAATCTGCTTCTATTGAGGTCGGTCTTTATTATTTTCAGGTCACCTTGATCAATCCTGATCTAACAGGATAAAATAACAAAAGCCCTAAAATAAGTCATAGTAATGATAGGGTATAAAATAAGTACACGTGTGATGTGTATATATACTAAGAGACAGATTAAATTACAGTTTGACAAGATAGTGGTAAATTTTATTCTTCCTGAATTTTTGTTTTTGGAGATAGGGTTTCTTTGTGTAACAGCCCCAGTTTTCCTGGAACTTGCTCTGTAGACCAGGCTGGCCTCCAACTCGCAGAGATCCGCCTGTCTCTGCCTGCCCAGTGCTGGGATTAAAGGGGTGCGCCATCACCGCCCGGTATTTCCTGCAATTTTTTTGTGACAGCACCATTACACAGCACAATGGCTTTGAACGCTGATCCTCATGCCGCAGCTTCCAAACTGCTGAAATTACAGGTGTGTGCGTGCGAGCACTCCCCGCTATTTCCCTTAGGTTTTGTTTGTCCGTCCCCCCCCCCCGGGGGGGCCAATCAGTTAGGCCGCACGTTCTCATGCGCTAGCGAACAAACATAAACACTAGGGCAGCACGGTGGGCCCTCGGTCTGGTGGCGGGACCAATCACCACCGACAAGCCTGGCTGTGCCGGACACAGGGCTGGAGAGGCCGCTTCAGAGGACGTCCAGAACACGGTCACCGTTTCCGGCTCAGATCGCCACTCCGGAACGTGACGGTACACGGCTATGCCTAGAACGCCCCAGGGGTCGGGCCTCGGAACACGGGCTTGGGTCAGGCTTCTGGGCGTCCCTAAGGGCTGCACGGTGCCCGAATGTTTCGGAACCCTGGGACACAGGCTGAGCCACGCTGACCACGCTCGGGTCGGAGACTGGCTCCCACGGCCCTCCGCCCAGGCCGCCTCCCGGCAGGCTCCGCTCCCCCGGGCGGAGGACGCAGGCGGGCGTCTGTGCAATCCGGGCCCGCTGATTGGTCCGCGACGCCGCGACCCGCCCAGGACTGGCGGCGCGCCGCGGCTGCGGGGCGGAGCCAGGTATTTCGCGCCAAAATCGCGTATCTGGGCCCGCCCCCGCGGGCTACGTCGCGCCTCCCCTGTTTTTTCAAACCCCGGGCTGGGCGGGGATTGGTGGGCTGGGCCGTCACGTGGTTAACGGTCGCGGGAAGCCGCGGAACGCGAACTTGCGGCCGAACTTGCGGAGACCTTCGCCTGGTACCTGGACCGGTTAGTGTCCGCTGGGCAGTCCGCGCCTCAGCCGTCGTCGTCTCGGCGTCGGGAGCTTGGAGCGCCTCGGAGCCGCCACCCCGGGTACCGCCTCCGCCGCCGTCGCGCTGGCCTGCTGCAGCCTGAGCCCGGCGCGCCGGATCGCACGTGGCGGACCCGCCCCCTGTGCCAGCCGCGACCTGGACGCCGCCGGCCTGTGCTCGCCGGTCCTCCGCTCTCCCGTGCTCCGCCGTGACTGCAGCCGGGAGATGAGCTTCCTGAGCCGACAGCAGCCGCCGCCCACCCGCCGCGCCGCGGCAGCCTGCAGCCTGCGGCAGAAGCTCATCTTCGCACCGGGCAGCGACTGTGAGGAAGAGGAGGAGGAGGAGGAGGAGGAGGAAGGCAGCGGCCACAGCACCGGGGAGGACTCGGCTTTCCAGGAACCCGATTCGCCGCTGCCCTCCGCGCGCAGCCCCGCCGAGGCCGAGGCCGAGCGCCGCCGCTCGCCCGGCGCCGAGCCCAGCAGCCCCGGAGAGCTGGAGGACGATCTGCTGCTGGGGGGCGGCGGCGGGGGCGCGGCGGCAGCGGGCGCCGGCGCCGAGGGCGACTCCTGGGAGGAGGAGGGTTTCGGCTCGTCGTCCCCCGTAAAGTCACCAGCGACCGCCTACTTTCTGGGCCCGTCGTTTTCGCCGGTGCGCTGCGGCGGCCCGGGGGATGCGTCGCCGCGGGCCATGGAGGGCCGCTGCTCGCCGCTGCCCGGCTATCCCAGCACCCCGCCGCACAAGACGTTCCGCAAACTGCGACTGTTCGACACGCCGCACACGCCCAAGGTACGCGGGGACCCGGGAGACCCGGTTCCAGGGCCTTTAAAAAAAAAAAAAAAACAACAAAACACGGCGGCGCAGCAGCCGAGCGCGCCGCTGTCGGGGTTCGGTTACATAACCGTCTCGCCGCACCCCTCTCGCTGTCCTGCGCCGCCACCAAAAAAAAAAAAAAAAAGTTGGCAGCCCCTCTTTTTGGCTCTGCCCAGAGGTTGTCGGTTAAGATTATGTAACTGAACAATGGGCCTGGTCTGTAACTTCTTCATCTTACAAAGGGGCTGGTCCCAGCCGTCCAGGTGGCTGAGGGTTTGGCCCCGGTGGCGCGGGCTAGGATGCCGGTTTGGTGCGGGCCACCTGACACTACGAGCCATATGGTGCCATTTAAACCTGGTGGTCGGGCCTGTAATTTGGGGAGCTCGGGTAGAAGGAGTTAGGCTTATTAAAGGGGTTTTTCTCCTCCTGTACTTCTGGTTTCGTGTTATATGGCGTTAAAGAGTCATGAACACTCCAGGTAGCTTTTGGTTGTCTTTCGGGACTTAGTATTAGCGAAGCTTTGTGTTTACCTTGGGGTTTGCTCTGAGGTTTTGTTGGCCTATGTGTTAAAATTAATGTGTCTTAGAGAAGTGTGTGTTCAGTACCCGTCCGGAATAGCCCGTGTACGTAAACATTATCACTAGTAACACTTGAGAACACACACACACACAGAAATTAAGACATTTACCCAAATTAAGACAAGCACTCCACCTTAAGTTTAACACGGAAAGAAGTGTTAACACGGAAAGAGAGCGTTTACAGATTTCCACGCACTCTTAGTCATAACCCTCGAGAATACGTGTGTTTTGGAGCGTTGCTATTTTATTAGCCGACTTGCCCAAGGCATGGTTCTTCTAGTAGTGGGAGGAGTCCAGTGAGGCCGCCTTCCAAAGCCCTCTTGAGGTGGATGTGGGGACTTTTTGAGACCGATCAGTTTTATTTTTAGAATGTTGAAAGAGCTTGTTAATTTTTAGCCACTGATATGAACTTAGCTTTAGTCACTATAAATGTTCCTTTTAAGGACTTGGTTCCTGTTTTTACTTTGCTATCTTTTACAGATAAATAGTTAGTGTGCAACCTGACCCCTAAGTCAGCCACTGTTTATTTTACTTGAAAAGTACGGAAGGCTTGTGTATTGCCCCTTCCTTGTTCTTTCTTTTCTTTCTCCAAGTCGGGTAGTGGGATCTGTCCTTCACTATGTGATGCTTTCGGCTACACAGAAAGGCCAGTTGAAGGCTGTGTCCTGAAGATTGTTTTTCCTTTCATAGAGTTTGCTTTCCAAAGCTCGAGTAATTGATTCCAGCTCTGTTAAACTCCGGGGTAGTTCTCTATTCATGGACACAGAAAAATCAGGAAAAAGAGAATTCGACACCCGGCAAACTCCTCATGTGAATATTAATCCTTTTACTCCGGATCCTGTATTGCTCCATTCCTCAGGACAGTGTCGTGGGAGAAAGAGAGCATATTTTAATGAGTAAGTCTCCACAGTTTGGGTCTTCTGTACACTTAAGCTGGGTTCCATGTACTATTCAGTTTCTACCAAATGCGTGAGTGTCTGCTCTGAAAGGCTTCACTAATGAACATTAGCGCCCAGCTCTCAGGAGATGGATGGATGGTCAGCTGCAGAAAAGTGGAGTAAGAAAGGAAAAGATTCTGGAAACCGCTATTCTGGAGAGATGGCTTAGGTGTTGAGAGCTCTTGCTGTTCTTGGTGTTCAGTTCTCAGCACCCATGTGGTGGCTTACAAATGGCTGTAACTCTGCCTCCAGGGGGTCCATTGCCCCTTCTGACCTCTTTAGGCCCTGGGCGTGCATGCAATGCTCATACATGCAAAAACTCTTATACACAAAAGGCCTAGACTAGGCCATGGTGGTGCATGCCTTTAGTCCAAGCTTTCCTGCAGAAGCAGGTGGATCTCTTGAGTTCGAGGCCAGTCTGTTCTACAAAGTGAGTTCCAAGACATCCACGACACAGAGAAACCCTGCCTTAAAAAAAAAAAGACTAGAGTGTTAATTCATTAATTATTTTAATGTGCATTGGTGTTTTGCCTGAATGTATGTGTGAGGATGTTGGGTCCTCTGTAACTAGAGTTACAGACAGGTGGGTGCTGGGAATTGAACCTGGGTCCTCTGAAAGAACAGCCAGTGCTCTTAACCGATGAGCTGTCTCCAACCCCAAGCCTATATTTCTGTCAGACATCTAATTTCAACTAATTTGAGAGTTGTTATTATTACACGTATTTATTTTGTGTGTGTGAAGATCACACATGTGGAGGTTGACTTTAGGGACTTGGTTCTCCTTCCACTTTGTGGGTCCCCAGGCTTGAACTTCGGTGTCAAGAGGTGACTAAAACCTTTACCCTCTGAGCCAGTGGTTCTCAACCTTACTAATGCTGCCATAAAATTATTTTCATTGCTACGTCATAACTAATTTTGCTACTGTTATGAATCTATTGTAAATATCTAATGTGCATTTTACATTACCCCAAAGGGATCTCGAACCGCAGGTTGAGAACTGCTGACTGCTGCTTTGAGCTATCTTGATGGCAGGGATTTGATTTCAGAAATGCTTTAATTTTGGTCTGTGTAGTAGTAGTCTAGTTGGTGAGCATATCTCTGGGGATTTTTTGTTTTCTTTCTGTTTTTTGAGACAGGGTTTCTCTGTGTAACAGCTCTAACTGTTCCTGGAACTAGCTCTTGTAGACCAGGCTGGCCTTGAACTCAGAGAGATCCGCTTGCCTCTACCTTCTGAGTGCTGGGATTAATGGCGGGCACCACCACCGCCCTGCTGGGTTTTTTCTTCATCAGATGAGTCAAATTTTAGGGTTACAAAATTAACTACATGCTTTCTTTTTTTTGTAGTGATAAATCATTTGTGTTTTAACAAATAAAGCTTGTCTGAAGATCAGAGAGTAAAACAGCTGCACTGATCAGCCATACGGACCAGGCAGTGGTAGCACACCTTTAATCCCAGCAGCCATACTAGTTTGCCATAGAAACTGGGCAGTGGTGGTTGCATACCTTTAATTCCATAGAGAGGAATAAATATAAGATGGAGGACACAGGTTTCAGGCTCAGTCTCATTCTGAGCATTTCTGGAAGCAGAGTTGTCATTTTTACACTGAGGTAGAGGTAAAAGCCAGAGGCTGACTGCTTTGCTTTTCTAGTCGTCAGGTTGAACCCCAATATGTCTTTGGGTTTTTATTAATCATGCTACACTTTTTTTTATTTCTATCCATTAAAAAAATCGATTTGACTCTATAATTAACGTAAAGTTAATCTTAAATTGACGTATGTTCTGATAACATTGGTAAAAACATTTAATTCTTTTTTCAGTTCCTCTGAAGACATGGAAGCCAGTGATTATGAATTTGAAGATGAAACAAGACCTGCTAAAGTAAATAGCTTTTTATAATTTAGTTAGTATATGTCTGCATGTCATGTAAACAGTAGAACCTAGTGTAGAATAATTTTTAATTTTATATCTTTGTATTATAAATGGAAATCCTCTTATATTACAGAGAATTACAATTACTGAAAGCAATATGAAGTCGCGGTATGAAACTGAATTTCATGAGGTCGAGAAAATTGGTTCTGGAGAATTTGGTTCTGTGTTTAAATGTGTGAAGAGGCTAGATGGATGCATTTATGCCATTAAGCGATCAAAAAAACCATTGGCTGGCTCTGTTGATGAGTATGTATTAAATGTTTCTTCTTTTGTATTTTGTCTCCTTTGTTATTGATAAACATTAAAGTTCTAGGTAACCAAACACCTAATGCTTTTATTAAGACTAGATCTTATGTAGCTTAGGCTAGCCTTGGTGAGCTCACTGTATGCTGATGATTTTAACTCCCCTTCTCCTGCCTCAATTTCCCTAGTTACAGTGTGTACTACTATGTCAATTTGCATAATTCTTAGTTCTGTTAAATACACTTTTTAGCATAATGATAGTTTAAAAGGTCATATTTACTTTATGGTGCTTCAGGTAATTTGATTTAGTCCTGAGTAGAAATGGTTTAACATTCTGTTAATATTTTTCTTCTAGGCAGAATGCTTTGAGAGAAGTATATGCTCATGCCGTGCTTGGGCAGCATTCCCATGTGGTTCGCTATTTCTCTGCGTGGGCAGAAGATGACCATATGCTTATACAAAATGAATATTGTAATGGTAAGTGATGTCATGTTCATTCATAAACTTTTGAGTTTAAAAAATAAACACCGCCAGGCAGTAGTGGCACACACCTTTTATCAATCCCAGCACTCCAGGGAGGCAGAGACAGGCAGATCTCTGAATTCGAAGCCAGCCTGGCCTACGGAGTGAGTTCCACGACAGGCTCCACAGCTAAAGAGAAAGTCTGTCTCAAAAACCAAAAGAAAAAAATAAGCACCATGGGAATATTTATTACAATCTTTCTGGCTCCCTTTCTTCTCGTGTCTGTGTGTGAGATTTTAAAGATAGGGTCTTACTATGTAACCCTAGCTGGCTTGGAACTCACAGAGATTCACATGCTTCTGCATACCCAATGTGGAGATTAAAGACATGCACTACTTTACCTGACTCCCTTTCTCATCTTTCATCCAGAAGAGTAACATGAATTTCAAGTTGGAAGCCTTAGCCATTGTGTGACATTTGTTAACATACCTCAGTAGGAGAACTTGTTCTATTTATATGCTTGTCACTCAGTGCTGAGCTTCAGGAGAAGACAGCATACTGGTATGCCTTGCCTGTAGTAATGAGAGCCTGCTTTTGGTCCCGGCCACATGGCTAGCTTAGCCCCAAAATAACCAAACAGGAATTGTATTAATTAAATTACTGCCTGGCCCATTATCTCTAGTCTCTTATTGGCCAACTCTCACTCTTGATCTAACCCATTTCTATTAATCTGTGTTCACCACAAGGTCGTGGCTTACCGGGAAAGCTTCTAACCAGCATCAGTCTCGGGCAGGAGAACCATGGTGTCTGCCATACTATCTTCTTCCCAGCATTCCATTCTGTCTACTCCTCCTGCCTGATTTTTGCCCTATCAAAAGGCCAAGGCAGTTTTCTTTATTCACCAATGAAAGCAACACAAATACAGAAGACCCTCCTTACACCACTTGCCATGTTGTATATTTTGTTATTTCTGAGCACACAGCACACAGGAAAGATTATCTTAGTCTATTCTCTTTGGCTGTACAAGAATAATACAGTGAGATGAGGCGATTATAATAAATTTGTTTCTCTGTTTTGGAGAAAGGGAAGTCTAAGGACCTGACGTGAGCATCTGAGGTGGTCCTTCATGCTGTGTTTTTGCATGTAGAATGTAGGGTTTCACTGTATATTCCTGGATGAAGCTCTATATATGCAGACTAAACTGGCCTTCCTGGGTGCTGGGATTAAATGCATGTGCCACCACCCCTGGCCCTTTTTATTTTTCAATGGCGAATTTCATGACAGTCCTTTCCTTTGTGGTGCTAGGGATTGACTGAGAGCTCCTCAACTCTCAGTGCCCTGCCTCTGAGCTGTGTCGTCAGTTCTTATGTGTGCTGTGCTGTGACTGGTATCACTAAGCAGTTATCTAGGACTCTAGCCAAGGCAGACCTTGATCTTAAGATATTCCAGGTGGCTAGTACCACGAAGCCAGACTTAATTTCACATTAATCCCTTCTTGAAGGTACAGCTCTCTGATCTATTTACTGTTTACTAGAACTCAGATTCCAGTACTTGAACTTTGGGATACACGTTCAAATAATAAAGTTGTTTTCAGTGAATTTTCACTGCATTTAGCTTTTGCATTTTGTGTGCTTCTAACATTGATGTTGGTTTCTCATAAAAGGACAATGACTCCATTCATCTAAATTTAGCCATTTCTTGAAGCCATTCTGAAATCCTGCTTTATTACCGCCGTCTGTCTAGTCAGTTTACTGCTAGAATTTATTAATACATCTGTATTAAGTAAGCTATGTTCTTTTTTTCTTTTTTCTTTTTTTTTTGGGTTTTTTTTTTTTTTTTTAAAGGAAGGGTTTCTCTGTGTAATCCTGGTTGTCCTGAAACTCCCTCTGTAGACTAAGATGTTCTTGAACTCACAGAGGTCAGCCTTCCTCTGCCTCCTGGGTTCTGGGATTAAAGGTGTGCACCACCTGGTTGAGCCTACACAGTGGGTTTCCATTTTTAAATTGTTTCCATAAAGATTAAAGAAATGTATTGTTTAGGGAGCCCCCAGAGGGGGCTCAGTGGGTAAGAAGAGTGCTTGCTGTGCAATTACAAGCACTAGAGTACAAATTCCAGCATCTACATAAAAGTTAGACTTGCTGCATACGCCTCAGAACCCCCAGCTCCCAGGGAGGCAGAGATAGAAGCATCACTGGGACTTGCTGGTTTGTAGTGTAGCTGAGACAGTGAATCAGGGAGAGACTTGCTCAAATGTGTGGGAAGACACCAAAACCCTTTTCCACCTTCCAGATGTAGACACATAAGAGCATTAACTTATACATACATACACAAACATGTATATACATACGTGTGTGTGTATAGGTGTACACTTTTAATCTTGGCACTTGGGAGGCAGGAAGATCTCTGAGTTCAAGGCTAGCTTAGTCTATAAAGCAAGTTCCAGGACAGCTAAGGCTGTTGCACACATCAATCTTGTCTCCAAAAACCAAAAAAGGAAAAAAGGAGATGTAGCTGAGTGTGGTGGTGGTATTCTAGTACTTGGGAGTCAGAGCCAGATGGATCTTTGAGTTTGTGGCCAACCAGGAGGGCTACATAGAGACCCATCTTTAAAAAAAAAAAAAAGGTTTATTCTTGTTCATCTTCATAAATAACTAGCAGTCTAGTAGTTTACGAATCACTAAGTGATATAGGTAGTAAAGACCTTTCCTGATTTAATCAGTTTCTTAGTTTATTTAGAGATAGGGTCTCGTTATCTATCTCTGCCTATAACCTGCTCTATAGATCATGCTGGCCTCAAACTCACAGATCTGCCTACCCCTACCTCCAGAGTGCTAAAGGTGTGCGCCACCATCCCCTGCTTTTGTTCCACTCCAGAGGTTTCCCCCTTAGAAAGAGAAAGAAATTGATGGTTTACTCTGAGAAAGTGAACTGAATTGGTTGTTGAAGTTAATAAGTTAAAAGAAAGTTTAAATCTTTTTTTCCCCTCGGCGCTCAGGATTTAACCTAGGACCTATCCATGTTCATTAGGCACTGAATCCTGCTTTTTTACATTTTGAGACTGTCTTACTAAGTTGCCAAGGCTACTCTTAAAACTCATTTTTTAAAAATTATTTATTTATTATGTATACAATAGTCTGTCTGCGTGTATGCCTGCAGGCCAGAAAAGGGCTCCAGACCTCATTACAGATGGTTGTGAGCCACCATGTGGTTGCTGGGAATTGAACTCGGGACCTTTGGAAGAGCAGGCAATGCTCTTAACCACTAAGCCATCTCTCCAGTCCCCTTAAAACTCATTTTGTAGCCAAAGCTGGCTTCAAACTCATCATCCTCCTGCCTTAGACTCCCAAATAGCTGCTATTATGTGCCTACATCACCAGGCCTGGTGTTAAATTCTATTTTCTATATTTGTTAGTATATTTTATACTAAAACAATAAATAAAAGTTGATATCCCAAGCAAGTTGAAGAGGGGGATTCTATAAAATGTAATTTTTCTTGGTGGAGAATTGCAGTTGTTCCATATAGAGAGAAGGGAAATTTTTTTTTTTTTTTGGTAAATAAGGGGAAAATGAAAAAAATGTTAATTTTTGCTGTCTTTGTTAGGTGGGAGTTTAGCTGATGCTATAAGTGAGAACTACAGAGTCATGAGCTACTTTACCGAAGGAGAACTGAAGGATCTGCTTTTGCAAGTTGGCCGGGGCTTGAGATACATACACTCAATGTCTTTGGTTCACATGGATATAAAACCTAGTAAGTATTCCAGATATTTGGCTGTGCTGTTTGGAACCTGGGTATTGGAAATAAATTACTTCATTGTAGCAATATGAAAACATCTTTCTGCTTTTCATTGATTACTTACTAATATTGATTTATGATGGGAAGACTAGACCACCCCCACCCCCAGCCCCCAACAGGCCCAAATATTTCATAGTTGATTCATTTAAACTGGTAGATACCATACTGTGCGTCTGATTATCATTTTCCCTTTTCAGGTTTTATCCTTCTACTTTTTTTTCCTTTTTAATATATAATTTATTTTTATTTGCTGTTCATTGGTGTTTTGCCTGCGTGTATGCCTGTGAGGGTCTCAGAAGCCCTGAACTGGATTTACAGACAGATGTAAGCTGCCATGTGGGTGCTAGGAATTGAACCTGGTTTTCTGGCAGAACTGCCAGTGCTCTTAACCACTGAACCATTTCTTCAGCCCCTCTACTTCAAAATGATAGGCTTAATCCTACAGATAAACTTCTCTGTTTAACCGATTGCTTTCTTGCACTTTTAGCTTCTAGCATTCTTATAGCTCCTATAAATTAGAAGTTAGAATAGCTGATGAATTCAAACTAATTATTGGTGGGCAAGGTGCTTTTCCTTTATCTTTTTTTTAAGTCAGACGTCTTATCCATTAGGCCACGTGGTCCTTTTTTTTTTTTTTTTGGTTTTTCGAGACAGGGTTTCTCTGTAGCTTTGGAGCCTGTCCTGGAACTAGCTCTTGTAGACTAGGCTGGCCTCGAACTCACAGAGATCCACCTGCCTCTGCCTCCCAAGTGTTGGGATTAAAGGCATTCGCTATCACCACCCTGCTAAGGTGCTTTTCTTTTTATTTTTCTTTTCTTAATATTTATTTATTTATTATGTATACAATATTCTATCTGCGTGTATGCCTGCAGGCCAGAAAAGGGCACCAGACCTCATTACAGATGGTTGTGAGCCACCATGTGGTTGCTGGGAATTGAACTCAGGACCTTTGGAAGAGCAGGCAATGCTCTTAACTGCTGAGCCATCTCTCTAGCCCCCTAAGGTGCTTTTCTTAAACAGCAACAACAAAAACAAACTAGTTAGATGGTATGGTGCACACACCTTTAATCCCAGCACTCAAGAAGCAGAGGCAGCCTGGTCTACACAGCAAGTTGCAGGACTGTCAGGGCTGTTACACAAACCCTGTCTGGGTGGGGTGGGCAACTAATTTTTAATTTAGTTTAAATTTAAATTAGTCTTGGAGGCTAGACAAGCATGTTGGATACCCTGGATTTGAGGCATTTGTGAGCCACTATGTAGGTGCTAGCACCAAATCCCAGTTATCTACAATATAGCAGTAATAACTCTTGGTTTTTCAAACAAGGTTTCTCTCTGTAATTGCCCTAGCTGTCCTGGAACTATCTCTGTAGACCAGACTGGCCTCGAACTCTGCCTACCTCTGCTTCACGAGTCCTGAATTAAAGGCAAGCACAACCACTGCCTGGCACAGTAAGGATATTTAACCATTGATCCATCTCTATATTCTGACAAGGTTCCTTTAAATTTGATTTTACAGATTAAAAAAATTGTTTTTATTAAACATGTTGGTTTGATAAAATTTAAGTAGCTTTATACAACTTGTGAGTTAGAGTTAAATTATCTTCACCTGACTAAAGTTATTTTTTTTAAGGAGTTAAAAAACAAGTGTAGTGCGTGCACCTTTTTTTTTTAAAATATTTTTATTTTATTTTATTTTATTTTGGTTTTTCAAGACAGGGTTTCTCTGCAGCTTTGGAGCCAGTCCTGGAACTAGTTCTTGTAGACCAGGTTGGTCTCGAACTCACAGAGATCCGCCTGCCTCTGCCTCCCAAGTACTGGTATTAAAGGTGTGCGCCACCACCACCCGGCATGCACACACCTTTTATACCAGCACTTTAGAGGCAGAGGCAGGAGAATCTCTGGGATTTGGAAGCCAAGCTTGTTTTATATAGTCCAGGCTAGCCACGACTGAATAAGTAAACCCCTATCTCCACAAAATAAAAAGAAAAAGGAAGGAAGGAATAAATGTTTGGATATAGGGTATGAGATCAGATTCTATAAGGTTAGGCAGTACTGCTGTATCTTATATTAAGCAGCAAATACAATGAGTCTTTGTGTAACAAGGTTCAAAGGCTAAGGGACATAAAGGATTTTTGTTGGGGTGATTTGTGGTACTAAGGTTGAAAAAATTAAAATTTACAAATATCACCATGAATATATTGTCCTATAAAGTGAAACTTCACAGATGAGTAATAATTATGATGTACTAAAATCAATGTAATATTGATAAATCTATTAAAATGAAATACACTGGTCTGGAGAAATGGTTCAGTGGGTAAAAAGTACTTGCTGTGCAATCATGAGGACCAAAGTTCAGATCTTTAACACCTGTGTAAAAGCTGAGTGCAGAAGTTTTCATCCGTAACCCCACATAGGGGTGAGATGAGGACAGAGACTGCTGGGTTCAGGCAACTTGATGGCCAGCCAGTATAGCCAAAACTAAAAGTTCTAGGTTCAGTGAGAGACCTTATCTCATAAAGTAAGATGAAAAGGATGGACGAAGACTTTTGACATTAATCTCTAGCCCACGTACCAAAAAACAAATATGCCACTCAGACTTACGTCAGTTATGATGTGATTTTTAAGAAAAAGAAGTAGTGTTTGTAGTAGGAAATAAGCCATAAACAGTATTGGGATGTAGGTACTGCATGGTAGCTAAATGACCCATTCTTCTCTTCCAGCCTGATAACATAAGATTAAAATTAAGTTGTGGCTGGAGAGAGATCCTTTGGTAGTTTAAGAGCTCTTGTTCTTGGAAAGAACCCAGCACCCAGCTGGTGGTTCACAACCGTCCATAACTCCATTTGCACAAGAAGCAATGCCCTGTTCTGACCTCCATGGTCAAAGAGCATATACATGGTACATATACATACACGCCAGCAAAAACAATCATGCATAAAGTAAAATGAGTAAATCTAAAATATAAGATTAGTGGGTCTTTTTTTTTCAGCATTGAATTACTGTTAGTTTTTATATTATTTCTAAGTTAATAGAATACTGAAAATTAATATATAAGCAAAAAGGGTCTTGGCAGTGACTCCCAAATGTTTGGAGGTCATTGCTAAATTAAAAAAATATATTCCCTACTGTGTGGTGGTGACATACACCTTTAATCCCAGCACCCAGGAAGGTGAGGCTGGCAGATCTCTGAGTTCATAGCCAGCCCCATCTACAGAGTGAGTTCCAGGACAGGCTTCAAAGTTACACAGGAAACCCTGTCTCTACAAACCAAAACCTATATATATATTACCCAGGCATAGAGCCTCATTTTTATCCTTTGAGATTGTTATTCTCACAAGATTGGGGTAGAAAAAATCATGCATTTTAAAGATTTTGTGGATGATTTTTTTTGTGATGGTTTTTCTCCGCACACCATGTGGCTTCTGAGGATTGAACTCAGGTTGTCAGGCTTGGTAACAAGTGGCTTTACCCACTGAGCCATCTCCCAGCTTTATGGATTTTTTTTTTTTAAATTTTGTGTGTGTGTGTGTGTGTGTGTGTGTGTGTGTGTGTGTGTGGTGTTTCTTTACGAGATAGGATTTCCTCTGTAACAGCCCTGTCTGTCCTGGGACTTGATTTGTAGACTAGGCTTGGCCTTGAACTCACTGAGATCCACCCGCCTCTGCCTCCTGAGTGCTGGGATTAAAGATGTGTACCACCATCCCTGGCTTTATTGGTCGTTTTTATATTTGGCCTTGTTTGTTAATATTGTTATTCAACAGGTAATATTTTTATATCTCGAACCTCAATCCCGAATGCTGTCTCTGAGGAAGGAGATGAAGATGACTGGATATCCAACAAAGTTATGTTTAAAATAGGTAAAGCTTTTGTTAACTGTTGTGATAACTGCTATGTTAAAGTTAAGAGGGGTTGGTGGGGGGGTTGGTTGTGTGTGTAAGTGTAGTATGAACATGGTGGGTATGCATGTGCAACAGAGCACATATGAATGTTAGTGAACAGGCTTAGGTGTTAGTCCGCATGTTTCATCTTGTTTCATGTTGGGGTCTTTTGTTTGTTGTACCCTGTTTTGGATTCCAGACTAGCTGGCCTGTGAGTTCCTGTGATTTTCTTGTCTCCGCTTCCCATCTCAAGGTAGTTCTGGGTTTGCAGACATGTGCTCCTGTGTTGGCTTTTAAATGGGTTCTGGGAATCTGAACTCTGCTCCTTACTCTTGATAAGTATTTCTCCACTGAGCCATCTCCATAATCCTCTTTTTGAGTGTTTGCCTTAATATAAATGCATCATGTATATGCTTAGTCCCCAAGGAGGCCAGAAGAAGCATTCCCAGAGACTCAAGTAACAAGTAGTTTTGAGCTACTATGTGCATGCTGGGAACTGAACGTTGGTCCTTGAAAAAAGCAAGAAGTGCTCTTATCTGGTGAACTATCATCTCTCCAGTCCATATTTATATATTTTGAGACAGCATTACATGCATCCCAGTATGCTTCCTTGAACTTGCTGTGTAGCCTGGATAGCATCTACCCTGAGTCCTAGGATTGCAGGCATGTGTTACCATGCCTGGTTTATGTGGTTATAGATACCAAGCCAGGGCTTTGTGCATGCTGGGTGAGTGCTTTGCTAACTGAGCTATTCTACTTTTCTAAAACGTCTAGGTGATCTTGGGCATGTGACAAGAATCTCTAGTCCACAAGTTGAAGAAGGTGATAGTCGCTTTCTAGCAAATGAAGTTTTACAAGAGGTAATTATTTTTTCTTGGTTTACAGTACTTGCTTTGTCCCACTTAAGCAGTTGTCAGAAGACTGATTTCAAATATATTGAAAATTAATCCTCGTTAGTATAGTGGTGGGAAAAAAAAAGAAAATTAAGCAACTAGTAGACTAAAAGGAGAAAGTTCTAAACCATCACCCAGGGATATTTAATCTGGCAAGGATACTGATGGCATTGAAAGTCGTTCCATACACTACAAGTGGAACTTGAAGATTGGCTTTTCTAGAGACCAAACTGTCACTATGTTGATATTAAAAAGTCACATTTCCATTGACCCAGAATTTTCAGCCCCAGAAGTTTTTTCTATATAAATAATTATGTGTACATGGAGGACAATGTGAAAATGTTGTATTTACTGAGGAAATAAAAGGTAGATTATGATATACTGTGCCTAATTATTTAGTCTCCTTGCTCTTCTCTCCATACACATTGTCTGCATATGCATCCCCAAAGGGCAGGATACTTGCTTTAGAGCATGTCATTGGGCACTGATAAAGCAGCATCTATTTTTAGATATATACTTAACCCTTACCCCAGTTTATTATTTGTAATTTTAAAAAAAGTCAACATCCTCCTAAATTTAGCAGTTTATTTTCTGAATAGATGCTTAAATGTGGCATTGAAAGGTTTTTAATGTGATTTTACCTAGACCATCATTGTGTACAATATTTTATTTTGTCCACTAATTTTTTTTTTCTCTTTTAAATTTTACAGAACTATAGTCACCTACCGAAAGCAGATATTTTTGCTCTTGCTCTCACAGTTGTATGTGCTGCTGGTGCTGAACCCCTACCCAGAAATGGAGACCAGTGGCATGAAATCAGGCAGGGTCGATTACCCAGGATTCCACAAGTGCTTTCTCAGGAGTTGACAGAGTTGCTAAAAGTGAGTGTTGTAGTCAGACGTTTCCTGTCCCTACCACTCAGAGGCTTAATATTTCTCAAATTCTCTAACAGTAGCTCAAGCTTGTTATTAGCTAACTCTTACATTTAAATTAACCCATTTCTGTTAATCTGTGTATTCCCATGTGACTCATGACTTTATCTGTCCTCTAACATGTCTTGCTTCCTGGACTGCCACTAGCATCTCTTTCGACTCTACCCTCCTTCTTTCCATCATTCTCAGTTTAGCTTTCCCGCCTAACTTTCTGCCCAGCTACCAGCCTGTTAGCTTTTTATTAACCAATGAGAGTAATACATGTTCATAGTATAGAAAAGGATTGCTCTAAGTAGTAGTCTTTCTTGTTTGGTTGGGTTTTTTAGAGACAGGATGTCTGTAGCTCATCCTGGGAACTATATAGACCAGGCTAGCCTCAAACTCACGTCTGTCTGCCTCTGCTTGCTGAGTGCTGGGACCTAAGGGCATGCACCTGAACATAAGTAGTAGATTTTTTTTTTGGTTTGTTTTCCAAGACAGAGTTTCTCATTTCTCTGGTTGCCATGGCTGTCCTGCAGCTCTGTAGACCAGGCTGGCCTTGAACTCAGAGATACACCTGCCTTTCCCTCCCGGTGCTAGGATTAAAGGCATGTGCCTCCGTGCTCAGCCATAAGTAGTAGTTTTTAACCACAATTTTGCTTTTGTTTCTCAGGTTATGATTCATCCTGATCCAGAAAAAAGGCCTTCAGCGATGGTGCTGGCGAAGCATTCAGCGTTGCTGTCTGCATCTAGAAAGAGCGCAGAGCAATTACGAATAGAATTGAATGCTGAGAAATTCAAAAATTCTCTTTTGCAGAAGTAAGCAGTTTTTTTTGTTGTTACTGTTTTTTTTTAATTTTTAAAAATTTTTAAATTCTTTTAAATTTAATTTTCATTGATTCTCAAATTCTGAGAGATCCTTTAGGGTTTTTGCCAGACTTTGTAATTATGTACTTTAAGTGGGGTTTGGGCAGTGGCTCAGTTAGTAAGGTTTTCTCACATAAACATGAGAACCTGAGATTGTAAAAAGTTTGTTACCAGCCCAATCGTAAAAAGCTGGGCACAGAGGCTGTGTCTGTAATCTCAGCACTGAAGAGGCAGAAACAGGTCGTTCCTTACCAGCCCAGCTGAACCATCAAACTCTAGGTTCAGTGAAAGAGGGCTGGAGAGATAGATGACTCAGCAATTTAGAGCACTGACTGAGGTTCAATTCCCAGCACCACATTGGAGACTCACTGGTGTTTATGATTTCAGTCCCAGGGGACCCATTGCTCTCTCCTGGTCTCCTTGGTGCACACATGAATCGTGAACATACATGCATATGAAACAATCACCCATACACATAAGTAATTTTTTAAAAAAGCTTTATGTTGCAAACATTAAAGATTTGAGTATTAAGAAAAGAAATAAAGTGGATGTCAATTGAGGAAGACATCTTGACCTCTGGCCTCCATATGCACTTGTACAAGTGTGTACCCGTACAACTAACTAGACACACGATAAATATTAAGGCTAAGTCAGGTGTGGTGATATAGACGTAGACATGTGATCCCAGTTATGTGGAGACAGGCAGCAGGATCTCAAGTTCAAATTTTTTTAAAAAGTTTTATTTATTTATTTATTGTGTATACAACATTCTGCCTCCATGTATGCCCGCAGGCCAGAAGAGGGAGCCAGATCTCATTACAGATGGTTGTGAGCCACCATGTGGTTGCTGGGAATTGAATTCACGACCTCTGAAAGAGCAGACAGTGCTCTTAACCACTGAGTCATCTCTCCAGCCCCCAAGTTCAAATTTTTCAACAGTGTTGAGCCTCAACAGCTCTGAGATTACAGGCATATGCAATCACACCTACACTGCTTCTCACCCCCATACCCGAGGCTCTACCACTGAGCTAAATCTTCAGTCTTACCCTGCTTTCTATGTGGGTCCTGGGGGTCCTCATGCTTATTTTTTTAAAATTACATTTCATTATTTTGTGTATGTGCATACACATAACATGTATTGATCTTTCTACCATATGGATTCTGGTGATCAAAACTCAGGGTGTCATACACATGACATACACGTCATACACACGACATGTATTGAACTTTCTACCATGTGGATTCTGGTGATCAAAACTCAGGGTGTCAGACTTGGAGCCTTATCACCAGCCCAGATGTGAGCATACCATATAATGACATCTCCTGCACATCAGGGCTGGGGATTGAACACAAGGCCTTTGCCTATGTTAGGCAAATTCTGTAGCATTAAGCTATAGCCCCCATCCTCTTTATTATTTGAGCTAGTAATTCATCATATAGTCCTATAGTCCAGGCTAGTCTCAAACTCAGTATGTAGCCAAGGCTAGCCTTGAACTCCTCATCCTCTTCCCTCTATACCCCCAACCTCACCCCTTAGTGCTGGGATTGTAGGCATGTGCCACCATGCTCAGCTTGTTTTTTGAAATGGAATCATATGTCCCTAAATTACCTCCAAGTTACTATAGAAGAGGCTGACCTTGAACACCTTCTAATTCAATTTGCTATCATTTTGACTCTTAACTTGAAGAGGTTTTATGTTAAATAAGAATTTTATACTTAGATTCTAAAATTAAACTTTCTATCCTTTGATATAAATTGAAGTGTAATTTGAAATTAAGACCCAAAATTCTTGCTAATATCTTTATAGTTTAATGCTAAAAGCACAAGTCATAAATTTGAGTATATAAGCTAAAGCTCTGTTATATTTTTGTTTGTCAATTGCATCTCAAAATAGTTGATAGTATATGAATGTTTCTCAATGACAATTGTCCTAGTTAGCATTACTGTTACTATGATGAAGCACCATGACCAAAACAACTTGGGAAGGAAAGGGTTTGTTTGACTTACATATCACTGTTCATTGAGGGAAGCCAAGCAGGAACTCAAAATGGCAGGAACTGATGCAGAGGCCATGGAGGAGTATTGCTTTCTGGTTTGTTTCTCATGGCTTACTAAGTTTGCTCTTTTTGTTTGTTTTATTTTTGTTTTTCAATTCAGGGTTTCTCTGTCTAACAGTCCTGGCTCTTCTGGAAATTGTTTTGTAGACCAGGCTGGTTTTGAACTCACACATAGACGCTTGCTTCTGCCTCTGAAGTGCTAGGATTAAGGGTGTGTGCTGCCACCCCACTAGCCCAGGGAGGCATCACTCACAATAGGCTGGGTCCTCCCACACCAATCACTAATTAAGAAACAGGCTTGCCTACAGCCCGATCTTGTAGAAGCATTTTCTCACTTGAGGCTCCCTTCTGTCTGACCCTAGCATATGTCAGGTTGTTAAAAACTAGTCAGCACAACAATTCAGTTTATATTTGGCCTCTTAGACTCTTTCTATAAGATTAATACAGTAGGTAAATTAAGTGTCTTGCTTCCTTTTTTATTTTTGTAGAGAACTCAAGAAAGCCCAGATGGCAGCCAAAGTTGCAGCTGAGGAACGAGCACTCTTCACGGATCGGATGGCCACTAGGTCCACCACCCAGAGTAATAGAGCTTCTCGACTTATTGGAAAGAAAATGAACCGCTCTGTCAGCCTTACTATATACTGAACTGCTCACACCCCCCACTGCCCCCTCCAAAAAAAACTGTGACAAGAGGAAGCTAGGTTAAATCACTGCTAGAATCTGCTTTGCAATTTACTTTGTCCATTGGTATCAGTAATTTTCCTGAAATGCCTTTTAGGATTTATGTGAATTACAGTTGAGAGCTATATTCTGACTTGGCTATGTCAGGCTTTTGTCTCATCTTCCCGTCTGTTTCATGTAGGATTTCAGTCACTGTTGGATGTTCCACCAGCCTTTGCAGGGTTAACCACTGTGGTGGTGTGCTGCTTATCATTCACTATTGCAGTGTGATGAAAGGTATCTTTCCTTGCTGGACCCTTAGAAAGGACTCAAGGCCCTTACTACGAACATCCTCTACCTTCAAAAAGGGAAATGCTCAGAGACTCAGTACTACTACTCAGCCTCCGAAGTACCTGTGTCAGTCTTACGTTTCTTTTTTTCTATTGTGAATTATACTTGTATATCCAACTGGGAGCACTTTAGGCATCGTGTGTACATGGGATGGTCATTCTGTGGAAGCCTTGCCTCGTGAATTTGCTGCTATTTTAGTTTCCTCTTGCTGTAAGACTAGCATTAAACAATCATTGTTGTTAATAGGCTCTCTTTCAAAACAATTATGTGAAATGTGTAGCTGCTCTTCCTGAAAAGCAGCTTGCTTTTTGTTCTTTGGACTTTCAAGCTAGTGCATTGAAAAAGTGCACCTATCCCTCCCTGTTTGAATGCTGTATTAATGTAGTATAATTGTTACTGGTTTTGTAATTTTTCTTATAATGTCCTTACTTTAAAACATGTTTCCTTCCTTCTGTCAAGTCTTGTACTTGGTTGTATGGTTAGCCTATTTTTAAATGTTTTGCCCAGCTTCTCTTCAATGTTTGTATATAAACTGATCTTGGTAATACTGTACATAGCTGTTTGAAATGCCAGAATGACTTCTGATTATTCCAAGTTTTACACAAAACACATTTTACATGTGTTTAGCCATTTGACTAACAAGGTTTGGCTAATAATAGATGTTGCCCTCCAAAAGGAAAAAAAATGTCTCATTTGTTTTCCTATTAACTTTGATCTGAAAAACATTTGCACTTGTCTGTTTGACTTGTGTTTTATTAACATTGACTGGTGCATTAAAAGTCACTCTGTGCTTACCTTGTCTAAATCTTCCTGGTGCCTGTTTTCTATTTTATATCCCCTCACTGCTGCATTGCAAAATATAGGTTATGATGTATAAAGTGCTAAGAACAGAGTGTGCTTTGCTCCTAGTTGCTGGCTCTTTGAAATAGGTTCTCACCTTGTAACCCACGGTGACCTGAAACTTAACTCCCTCTCACCTCCATCCCAGTGCTGAACTCTTAATTCTTAATTTGATAGGATGTGGAGCTTACTGACTCCTTAATGGTGTGCTTTAGTGCATAGTTATATCTTGAGATTTCATGAAAGTTTTGAGTGTTTATCAGTATAATAATATATTTAAGCATATTGTATGTTTTTGCATGTGACACTAGAAATGAGGTATAATTTAGAAAGGTTAAGTGGATAAAATACATATAATTCATAGCTTTTTAACTAGACTGAGGAAAGCTTATAGTTTTAATAGGCTGACTTGTGTCTGTGTTTGCACACAAGACAACCCAGGGCCACCTTTCCCTTGCTAATCACTCCTAAACACCCAACGCCATTTATTTTAAAGATTTTATTTGTATGCATGTTTTGTCTGTGTATATGTATACCATGTGTGTGCCTGATGCCTGTGGAGAGATCAGAAGAGGGCATCAGATCCAAGAGGTGATTGTGAGCTACCTAATGTTGGTGCTGGGAATGGAACATGGTCCTCTGCAAGTGCAGCAAATGCTCTTAACTGCTCAGCCATCTCTCCAGCTGTTTTTGATATTTTTACAAATACTTATTGTGACTGGGCGGTGGCGGTGCACACCTTTAATCCCAGCATTTGGGAGGCAGAGGTAGGTGGATCTCTGAGCTCAAGGCCAGTCTGGTCTACAGAGTAAGATCCAGGACAGCCAGGACTGTACAGAGAAACCTGGCTGGGGATAAAAACCAAAACCTTATTTTCTGTGAGAGTGTTGAGGTGAATGCATGCTATGGCACATGTGAAGTGCAGAGGACAACCTGTGCAGTTTCTTCTTCCACTGTATGGGACTGACTGATTCACTGAGCCATCTCCCTATCCCTAATGATGTGATTTGTTTGGTTTTGATTCTTTTAGACAGGGCTTTGTTTTGTCATTCAGACTGTAGCCTCAGTGCTGAGTTAGCAGTATTTGTTACTGTGCCTGGCCTTATGGCATCCTAAACTAAATTCAGAGCTGGATATGGTAGTTTAGGCGTGAGTTCCTCTCAGGAGGGTAAGGGAGTAAAGTTGCCTTTAGTTCAAGGCCCACAGTGAGCTCCATGCTAATCTGCAAGAAAGTAAGCAAACAGCTGTGAGTGGTAGAGGGCCTGGAAAGACTGAGGAAGCAGAGGAGATGGCTCACCCTGGAACAGACGCCCTTGGGAAAGCTGAAGCAATAGGATTGCTACAAGTTGCGAGGCAGACTGGCTATTTATTTAGCAAGACTTTGTGTCAACAGAAGAAAGGTATAAAAATTGGATAGGCCAGGCATAGTGTCCCAACTCCTTTAAACCCAACACATAGGCAGAGGCAGGTGGGTCTTTGTGAGTTTGACACCAGCCTGGTCTATATAGTGACTTTGTCAGCCAGGACTACACAGAGACTGTCTCAGAGCAAAGAAGAGTGGATATTTGGTATCTGTTTTGGTTGTTTTTAAGTTTCTAAGGTACATTTTTCTAGTGCACTAGCTTTAAAGAAACATTGAGTTTTTCATTAAGATTTGTGGTAACATTTCACATTATTTTAACACTGTTAAAAGTATTAAACAATCTGATATTTGCTGTACAAAGGGAAATCTTAAACCATCTGAAAGTTGCTAAGAGTTGTGCTTAGATTTAGCATAAGGCTTTTGTTTTTGTTTTTTGGTTTTTTTTCTCTTAAAAGATAGACCTAAAACCAGTTTAAAAAAAAAAAAAAGTTTGGGAGCTGGCAGGATGGTTTACCACCGAGCTTGGTGATCTTAATAATCCCTCAGGTCTACATGGTAGAAGAGAATCCACTCAGTTGTCCTGTAACCTGGTGAACCTGCATGGCCTGTCACATGTGTATGGGCACATACATCAATAGATGAATGTAATTTTTTTAAATTTAAATATGTGGTTGGAGATGGCTCAGCAGTTAAGTGCATTTATTGCTCTTACAGAGGACTAGAGTTCATTTCTTAGCACTCACATGGCAGCTCACAACTTAACCTATAATTCCAGATCCAGGGCATCCAATGCCCTCTTCAGATCTGGCCACCAAGTGCACATACACTCATTAATAAAGTAATTTTATGTGATTATTTTTTCTGCATGTATGTATGTGCACCATATGCATGCTTAATGCCTGTGGAAATCAAAAGAGGATATCAGATCCCTGGAGTCCGAGTTACAGATGGTTGTGAACTGCCATGTGGGTTCTGGGAATTAAACCTGGTCCTCTACAAGAGCAATAAATGCTCTTGACCACTGAGCCATTTCTCCAACCCCCTAAAAATATAGTGTTTGCTTACTAGGGACTCAGGAAAAGTTAAAGGAGATTCATGGATATGCATAATAGCAATAAAATGTGCTATCTAAGAGTTGGGTAAGATATCTTGAGTAATGATTCAAAAAATGTAGATTATCCAAAAATAGTAAGATTCAAAGTTCTGTTGCTGTTTGAGGAAGATATTTACCATTGATAAACTTTTGAAGACTGACTTTAATAAAAATCAAAAGTAGTTGGGAGGAGGAATCAATATAATTCACTGCAGCCGGGCGGTGGTGGCGCACACCTTTAATCCCAGCACTTGGGAAGCAGAGGCAGGTGGATCTCTGTGAGTTTGAGGCCAGCCTGGTCTACAAAAGCTAGTTCCAGGACAGGCTCTAAAACTAGAGTGAAACCCTGCCTCGAAAAACCAATATATATATATATATTTCACTGCAATATTAAAACTGTTGCTTTATCAGAAAAAAAATGTTATGCTAAAATATGAGCAGTTCCCCTTTAATTAATGAGCTAATGACTTTATTTTGTGTGTGTGATACTTGTTTGCGGGATGGGTAGTGCTCATGTACTTGGATGTGCTTGTGGAGGTCAGAGGACATCTTGCAGGACTCAGCATGTTTTCTCTATCATGTGGGTCATGGGAACTGCTCTCAGGTCTCCATGCTTGGCAGTGAGCACCTTTACCAGCCCCAGGAAGGGCAATTTTCAAGCTTTGATTTTTTTTTTTCTAGCTGTATTCCAGAGGTCAAGAAATTACGAAATTAACAAAGTTCTCAGGTTGTGTAGATGACCTGAGTTCAATCACAAAACTCATATAATAAAGTCAAGCATGGTGATATGAGCTTGGGTCTTGCTGGCCAGGTACCCTAGGCTACTTGAAAACCTCCAGACCAGTGAAAAACTTTATCTCCAAAATTATGGTGAATGTTACCAAAGAAATGACAGCTCAAGTTGCCCCTCAGCATGCACGTGTGTGCACACACATACATACCCTAAACTAAGGGGCTCAAGAAATGTCCCAGTGGTCAAGGTCATGTGCTGGACTTGCAGAGGACCTGGGTTCAATTCCAGCACCCATATCAGGTGGTTCACAACTGCCTGTAACTCCAGTGTTCAGGGATCTGATCCCCTCTTCTGCCCTCTGGGCAATAGGAATACGTGTAGTGTATATATAAACATACAGGTAAAACAAAAAATATTAAAAAAAAAAACCAATCACATCCTAAACTAAAACTAAAGTTCCTAACATGATTTTATGTGCTTGTGTTTGCATGGATATGTGAGGGATCCTGCACACTGGTGGGAGGTGGGAGGGGGTATCCATACCTGCGCACTGGAGTTGGAAGCAGTTGTGAGCCACCTGATGTGGGTGCACTGTTGGGAACGGAACTCCTCTACAAGAACGAGATGTGTTTTGTTTTGAGGTCTATTTATTTATTTTATGTACATTGGGGTTTTTTGCCTTGGATATATGCCTGTGTGAGGATGTCAGATCCTCTTGGAACTGGAGTTATGGACAGTGGATTACTGCCATGTGGGTGCTGGGAACTGAACCCAGGTCCTTTGGAAGAGCAACCAGTGCTCTTAACTGCTGAGCCATCTCCCTAACCCCCAGGATGTGTTCTTAATCTTTTAGGCATCTTCCTGGTCCATTTTTGGACTTCAAAAGCGATTTCTGGACTATTTAAAGCAATTTATGAAGAGAATGATGCATGAAAAGGGTTGGGTTTGGAAGGCTTTTGGATATTGCGAAAATATTTATTTTTTGAGGCACGGTTTCTCTGTCACACAGTCCTGGGTGTCCTGGAACTTGCTCTGTAACCCTGGCTGGCCTCAAACTCACAGAGATCCGCCTGCCTCTGCCTCCCGAGTGCTAGGATTAATGGTGTGCGTCACCACCGCCTGACTGGATATTGTGAAACTCTTAACCAGAGCATGAGAATAGCATCACTGAAACTGATTTACAGAGTGTGTGGGTCTTTCCCCCTCAAACCTGGTTCTTAGACGTTTTCTCTAAAAGTCTATTTTTATAAAAGTGGAAGAATAAGATATTGAAACTGTTCCTCTCCCAACATTTAGCATTCAGAAACTTTTGAGAGGCACTCATCTGAACATCTTTGAACTTCTTTTTCTTTGTGGCAGATGTCCCTAATTTTCAGTGCAGTTCAAATGTCTGTGGAGTAAAGAGAAATATCTGTGTATGCTCTAGGAAGATTTACCAGGAAAAGATGACATGTTCTGTCAAAACTTCATTAAGCTAAGAGTCTGGGAAACCTCAGCCATTCCAGCCTTTCAAGAAAAATACCTTGAAGAAGCAGAACTCATATTGTTTAGTTTTGTACAGCTAATAAATATTTTGAAGAGCATATATTTGTTTTGAGTGCTGACATCCTTATGGCATGAAATGGGTTCAAGGTACAATAAATTTGGATGATTTCTAGGAGGGGGTCACCTCTGTGAAGGCAAAAGTTTAGTCTGGAGAGAAGGCTCATCAGTTAAGAGGACTCAGCATTGGGCAGCTGATGACCTCATGTTAATTCTTGCTCCAGGGGATCTGTTGGCCTCCTCCGGCAACTATGCACACATGGTGCATGGTGCATATACAGACAAGCACACAAAGACACACACATATAAATAGATATATGGAGATTTGTTGTGGAATATTAGTTTAAGAGGTGTTACATTTGTTTATGCTGTGGAGTATTAATGATGCAAAGATGTGTTATATTCTCTTATGTTGCATTTGTTTAACTCTAAAGCTGTGTAACTTTGCCTGCCTAAAACATCTGATTGGTCTAACAAAGAGCTGACCAGCCAGTAGCTAGGCAGGAGAGAGGGATAGGTGGGGCTGCCAGACAGAATAAATAGGAAGAGAAATCTAGGCCAAGAAGAGGAGAGGGAGGAGAGAAAAGGAGGAGAGGAGAATGCTAGGGGTCAGCCACCCAGCCAAAAAACTAGACATGGAGTAAGAAGTAAAGAAAGGTATAAGGTATATAGAATAAAAGGTAAAAGCCCAGAGGCAAAAGGTAGATGGAATAATTTAAGAAAAGCTGGCTAAAAACAGGCCAAGCTGGGTGGCAGGACCCCAAAGAGTAAAAAAAAAAAAAAAAAAAACTACAGAGATTCAAACAGCTCTAACCTTGCAAAGTATTGTGCTTTCTCTGGATGTGTGAATGTGAAAATGAAGAATTAGGAAAATCAGGAGCCATTTAGTATTGCAGACAATAAAAGTTGGAAGGAGAAATTATTAATACAAAGAGGATTCAGAAATGACCCAAAAGACCAAGAAATTATCTAAAGTTCATTTAGATCTTTGATGAGCCAACACTGCTAGCAGTGGGCTGGGTCTAAGAGAAGATAATGGAATAGGGATTGGCCCGCATCGTTTTCAAGAAGCATAGCTAAGGAAGGAGAAGGCAGGAGGGCCATGGGCTAGAGGCAATCTATTTTGATGGTCTTACCAACTACCACAAGGTGTTTGACAAGCATGCTTCATCCTTTTAAGAACTCATTGATAAAATGTAGTAATATTTTGTGTTTTAACAAATAAAGCTTGCCTGAAGATCAGAGTGCAGAGCTAAGCCACTAGAGGCCAGGGAGTGATGGCACACACCTTTAATCCCAGGACCCTGGAGACAGAGGCAGAGGAATATCTGTTAGTTCAAGGGTATTCTGGGCTACGCAAAATTGAATCTGTCTAAAAGAGAAACAGAGCTCACACAAAGGTGATCCCAGTAGTTGGGATCACATTGTGCCTTTAACCCTAGCACTAGGGAGGTTTTGGAGTGGGGAGTGATACGGCTGGATGGAGAGAGGAATATAAAGCAGGAGGAAACGAGCTCAGTGCAGTCTGGACATGCAGTCCGAGGTTTGGTGGAGACAGTTGCGGTCTGAGGTGCAGTCTGAGGCAGCAGTCTGAGGATGGAATCAGTCTGAGATGCAGTCTGAGGATTGGTAGGGACAGGACCGGCCCTTCAGTCTGAGGATTCAGTAGAGGTAAAAGGTCTCTAGCGGCTGGCTACACTGCTTCTCTGATCGCTCAGCTTTCATCCCCTAGTATCTGACTCTGGGTTTTTACTATTAAGACCTATTAGAATTCGTGCTACAACAAAGGTTACACGGCTGTGGTGTCAGGATTCAGACCGAAAATACTGGGTTGACCACTCAGCATAATTTAGAGCAAACCCTGTGAGCAGGAATTCCTGTGGAAAACAATCTTGGAAGTGTTCTGTGGAATGCAGGAAGTCAGAGAGGAATTCCAACCCAAAGGTCTCTCTGAAGCTGGAACTGAGTCTCATCAACTGGAGGAGCCACCACAGGGACTGAGGATGACACTCTCCTGGAGGTAATGCTGCTTGCAAACAATGCTGTAAACCAGTGGTGGTGGCGCCCACCTTTCGTCCCAGCACTCAGGGGGCAGAGGCGTGCGGATCTCTGTGAGTTCAAGGCCAGCCTGGTCTACAGAGCGAGTTCCAGGACAGCCAGGGCTACACAAAACAAATGAAACAATGCTGCCTGGAAAGAGTGCTGCACAGTTCCGCTGCCTCCACTCCTTCTCAACAGAGTAGTTGAAAATTTTTCTGGATACACTTCATAATCTGTTTAAGGGGTTACTTTTTAAATTCTCTATGAGAATTTCACACAATGCATTTTGATCATATTTAACTCCTTTTTTTGGGTTTTGTTTTGTTTTTTGAGACGGGGTTTCTCTAGCTTTGAAGCCTGTCCTGGAACTAGCTCTTGTAGATCAGACTATTCTCGAACTCACAGAGATCCTCCTGCCTCTGCCTCCCGAGTGCTGGGATTAAAGGTGTGCGCTACCACTGCCCGGCCATGCCCCCCTTTTTAAGATTTATGTATTGAAGTATGTGAGTATTGTGTCTTCATGCTCATCGGGAAAGGGCATCAGATCTCATCACAGATGGCTCTGAGCCACCATGTGGTTGCTGAGAGTTTAACTCAGGACCTCTGGAAGAACACTCAAGTACTTTTAATCACTGAGCCATATGGGCAGCCTCCCCCATGCCCCAGCCACTTATTTTTGAGACAGTCTTTCTTTGTATCCCTGGCTGTCCCGGAACTCACTTTGTGGACCAGGCAATCCTCAAACTCAGAGATCTGCTTGCCTCTCCCTCCCAAGTGCTAGGATTCAGGGTGTGAGCCACCGCCTCCTGGCTTTTTGTTTGTTTGTTTTAAATAACCCCTCGTGATCAATCTTTGCTACCCATCTACTCCTGGGTGCGGGGGCATCACCGGAGCATGGTTGACATTCTAGGGACCACACTCTGACTGACTGAAGGCTGGAAAGATGGCTCAGTGGTTAAGAGCACGTATTAGAGAGCCTAAGTTCATTTGGTGGCTGCTCCGCTCTAAGAGGATCCTATGCCTGTGGCATCCATGGGCACCTGTACTCATGCTCAGTACTCACATACAGACACACACAGTGAAAATTTTAATTAAAAAAAAAGGAGAAAACCAACTCTTTCCCCCAGTTTGTCAGCTGAATGGGAGACTCCGCGATGACCTATATCCTCCGTGCTGGGGTTTGCACAGGTGTATGTGCTGTCACAACCACTGTGAGTTCATGTGTGCCACTGCCCTGTTGTGTTTGGAAAACATTATTTCGTGGCAGTCACCTGCTGCCTCTAACGCTTCCAATATCCTGCCCCATTTTTCCCTTGATGGTCCCTGAGCCTTGGGAAGAAGGGCTGAGATGTAGCTATCTCCCATTTAGTGACAAGCACTCCGCAGTCTCTTATCCTGTTCGCACTGATCAGTCGTGGGTCTCTGTGATAATCTTCATTATCATTAGAAACAAGCTCCTCTGCTGAAGAGTGGGCAATGCTCTAATCTATGTAATGATAAGTCTTTAGGAGCTGTTTAATATTACCTATATTTAGCAAAAGAATAGTGTTTCCCCTAGCTCTATGACTTACTTAGCCATAGGTTCTTGATGCTGAAATTGTGCCAGGCATGGATTCTGTCTTGTGAAGTGGGCCTTAAATCCAATCAGAAAGTAGTTGGTCAGTCCATAACACTTGTAGTACTATTGCATAGGACAAATGTCTTGCCAAGACAGTATTCTTTTTTTTTTTTTTTTTTTTTTTTTTGGCTTTCCGAGACAGGGTTTCTCTGTGGCTTTGGAGACTGTCCTGGAACTAGCTCTTGTAGACCAGGCTGGCCTCGAACTCACAGAGATCCGCCTGTCTCTGCCTCCCGAGTGCTGGGATTAAAGGCGTGCACCACCACCACCCAGCTCCAAGACAGTATTCTTAAAATATAATTTATTTATTTTTATTTTATGTGCATTGTTGTTTTGCCTATATGTATGTCTGTGTCAGAATGTCAGATCTTGGAGTTACAAACAGTTGTGAGCTGATATGTGGATGCTGAGAATTGAGCCCAGGTCCTCTGGAAGAGCAGTCAGTGCTCTTAACCACTGAGCCATCTCTCCAGCCTGAGAAAACTATTAGTGAAACTGACAGTGTTCACAGCTGGGTAAGAGTGATGCTTCCTTTTCTCTTCTGGCAGTGTGCATGGCACCTTTCAGCACTGACAGCTAACCAGCAGGGGTGAAGCTTCCAGGTTAGTACTGTGACAGCTAACCAGCAGGGATGAAGCTTCCAGGTTAGTCCCAGCTTGATTTCTCCACATTCCGTGATTCAAGTATGTTCTGTCTTCTGCAATAGGGTCTTACTATCAAGTTCTGGAGGGTAACCAAGAGCAATGGCAATATAACATTTTGGGGGTAGGGTCTATGGGATCTTATTAGCCAATGTCTCAAAACATCCCTGGCCCTGGCCAGGTTTGGCATAAAGTCATTATTATTTGATATCCTATGGTGTCTAGGGGTATTATTATTCTACCCCATTAATGGCAACTCCATTAAAAATATATATATGCTTTATACACACACACACACACACACACATATAAAACTATGTATTTTGTGGAGCGTCTAAAGTAGTAGGTTTTCTTTTTCTTTCTTTTTTTGTTTATTTATTTGTTTTTCAAGCCAGATTTTCTCTGTGTAGCTTTGGAGTCTTTCTTGGAACTTGTGCTATAGGCCAGGCTGGTCTCGAACTCAGAGATCTGCATGCCTCTGTATCCCGAGTGATGGGATTAAAGGCATGCACCATCACTGTCTGGCTGTAGGAGGTTTTCATATGACTTTTGTAAAGGTCTTTAATGTTCTTTGAGCCGGGTGGTGGCGGTGCACGCCTTTAATCCTAGCACTTGGGCGGCAGAGGCAGGTGGATCTCTGTGAGTTTGAGGCCAGCCTGGTCTACACAGTGAGTTCCAGGACAGGCTCCAAAGCTACAGAGAAACCCTGTCTCAAAAAAAAAATAATGTTTTTTGAATATTTTATACATGTATATGACATTTTTATCATATTTACCCCCACTCCCTCCCTCTAGATCTTCCTGGTTCTACTCCTGCTGTGGGAGCTCCTTCTGCTCCTTCAGCCAATAGCCTTTAATACACCAGTCCACTTGGGCATGGTCTCTTATACTATAAATGCAGCTGTAAAGCCTGCACTTGCTCTCTTGCTTCCGGCTCTCACTTACAGTTGCTAGACTCTGTTCCTGTTCCCCATTCATGCAGAGGACTGTGATCTAGGACAGTGATCTGTAAGTCTCCCCTAATAAATAACCTTTTATTACATGTAATTCTGAACTAGTGTGGGATTATTTTCTATCTTCCGCCATCATCTGGCACCTGAATGTGGGGACCAGCCTACACTTTTTGAGATTGGTCTGCCAGTCATGTGGCACATTGGACACTGACTCTCTCGCCCATGGCTTTAGCCAGCCCTCAGATGCAGCAGGCTGCTGCTCAGCTCTCCCCGGCTCACGGCCCACATGCTACCTCTCTGTGTGTTACATGCCAGTCCACATACTGCTGCCTGTGATCCCCGTGGTGCACACAGTCTGCAACTTGCACTGATGGAAAACTTTGAGTTTTCTTGTTATCCTGGGCCCCAACTCTCAGAATCATTTGATCACCTTAATAACTGTTCTTAATTTGTTAAACAAAGATTTTTTTGGTACCTAAGTAAGCAACACGTGCTGTTCGCTGCTGCTAGAGTCTCTCGGCCACATGGCTGCAACTTCAACACCTGCTGGATGATAACGATTATTACACCTACTCCAATTCATTGTAATTGGCTTACAACAGATAAAATCTAAAAAAATACAAAAAATGACTGATAACATCCAGGAGTTCAATAATTATTTTGTTTATATTATGAAGGTATTGTAGAACACTTAGCTATTTTCCTTCTCTCTATTTGATTCTAGGAATTAGCTTTGTTTTCAATATTATCTCATTAAAAATGGTTCAATACTATGCAGAAGGATAGCACCAGTTTGACAAAATTATCTGAAAGAATTTGTGCTGTTGAATCTGTCAGAATCTGTTGAAAAGTTATGATATGTCCAAGAAGGAGACATTATCTTTACTGAACAAATTGGAATCCTCAGTGAGGACATTAGAACAGAACACTAGACAAGAGATTCAGACTTTTAAAAAGGCAGTAGTAAAACGATTTGAAAAGATTGAGGAATTTATTGAAATTAATGAGTAGGGACAGAAGGTACAAGGACAGGATTTAGTCTTATCAGTACATGCCAGACCCCAGGATGACTTACACAGAGTTTCAACTGCATATCCAGTAATTTCCTCAGAAAGACCATCTGGCACAAAGTACCCTAAGGTAGTCAAAGAATATTCATGGGAACCAACACATATGAGTGATCTAAAAGAAATAAAACAAAAAAAAGTTTCTTATGGGATACATTAACCATTTGTCAGGGAAATGGTGAAAATGTGGGTTTCAAGCACTAAGGCTACCCCACACGATTGGCTTCAATTAATCTCAGCGGTCCTAGAAAATGAATCTCAGCTGCTTTGAAAGTGTTATTGGAGAGAAGAGGCAAAAATTTTAGAGCAACAGAGGAAAGCAAAAGAATTTAAGACTTCCCAAGATCAAATTCTTGGTGAGGGTCATTACTCTGATCCTCAGGGACAGGCTCGCTATGACAAATGCACCTTGTCCCTATATTGCACAGCAGCTTTAAATTCTTGAGGCAGGATTCAGGAACCAGGAAAGATGACTGAGTCATATATTAGGATTAAACAGGGCCAGAGAGAATCCTTTACTGACTTCTTACAAAGATTAACTAGGGCTGTACAATTAGGACTGAAAAACCTAGAAGCTAGATGTATACTAATTGAATCCTTGGCTTTTGAAAATGCCAACTTAGAATGTAAGAAGATCCTTGGGCCTTTAAAGGTTAGATCAGCACCTATAGATGAATGGATCTTGCATACAATGAATGTTGAAACATTTGACTATAGTACTGAAGCTTGGGCAGGAGAAGCGATTTCCAATGGCATGAAGAGTCATCAAAATGTCAAATGTTTTAATTGTGGAAAAATTAGGACATCTAAGAAGGGACTGTAGACAAGGAATTCCTAGGAATAATGTCTCCTCTAGGAATGGCAAGAATAGGAGAACTCAGCCTTCTGGTATATGTAGGAGGTGTGGCAAAGGCCGACATTGGACTAATGAATTTAGGTCGACAAGAGACAGACAATGCAACCTGATGCCACTGGAAAACTCCTTGGGGGGCCTCTCTCAGGCCCCGATGTCAAACAAGGCCCAGTCAATCCCAGTCACTGAGGAGAACATGTCTCACCAGGAAAATTAAACAATCCAATGCCTACTGTAAAAAAAAAAAACAAACCATACTGTTCTGGATGATAGAATAGACCTGGAGGATGAGTCAAAAACTCCAACAGGAAATAGGAAACATATATTTTGCCATATTTCTATAAATGATCAAAGACCAAAGCTAAGAATGCATATAAATAACATTGTAATTGAGGGATTACTAGACACAGGTGCAGATGTGAATATCATTACTCCAGAATCTTGGCATCCAGATTGGCCTCTTCAAGAGGCAGATATTTAAGTCTTAGGAATTGGAACCCTATCTCAAGTAAAACAAAGCATGAGGTGGGTTGAATGCATAGGGCCAGAAGGACAGAAAGGAAGGCTGAGGTTATATGTAGCTAATACTGCAGTGAATTTATGGGGCCATGACCTATTGCAGCAATGGAATGCCCAGGTTAACATTCCTATAGTCCCCAAAACTCATGTTTCTGGGAAGGATATTATAAAATACTATATATAAAAAAGTCACCAGCCATTCAGGCTATATAAGAACACAAAGCAACTAGCAATCCTTCAGAGTTACTAACAGCCTTGCCTTTAAAATGGTTAATGGAGAAACCAATATGGGTTAAACAATGGCCTTTAATGGAAGACAAACTTCAGGCTTTAGAGCAGATGGTACAGGAGCAACTAGATGCTGGCCATATTGAAGAATCAACCAGCCCTTGGAATTCTCCTGTATTTGTTGTTAAAAAGAAATCTGGAAAATAGAAAATGGTGATAGATCTAAGAGCTGTCAATAAGGTAATTCAACCTATGGGCCCTCTACAATCTGGAATTCCTCTGCCTTCTCTGTTACCAAAGGGATTACCTCTCATAGTTATTGATTTAAAGGATTGTTTCTTCACTATACCTTTACAAGAAAAGGATTGAGAAAAATTTGCTTTCACAGTGCTTACTTATAATAATTCTCAGCCTACTAGGAGATACTAGTGGACCATCCTCCCACAGGGAATGCTCAACAGCCTCACACTGTGCCAATACTTTGTAAGTTGTAAGTCAGCCATTGGAAATAATATGCAGACAATTTCTTAAGTCTATAATTTACCATTATATGGATGACATTTTGTTATTTGTCTTAAATGCAGATACTTTAGAAAGAATGTTTGAAGAAGTAAAAAAAGTTTTGCCTAAATGAGGATTACAAATTGTTCCTAAAAAAATAAACAGAGGAGATTCTGTCAGTTGCCTAGGTTACAAAATAGGTTTACAAAAAAATTATAACACAAAAGGCACAAATTAAGAGAGACTGGTTGTGGACTCTTAATGACTATCAAAGATTGTTAGGAGATATTTCCAGTCTACAACCGGGTGTTGGGATAATACCTGACCTAATAGTTTATTTAAACAAAACCTTAGATGGTAACAAAGACTTTAATAGTCCCAGAGAATTAACAGCTGAAAAAAGAATTGATAGTCGTTGAAGAGAAATTACAGGAGGCACATGTAGATAGAGTGAATCCAAATCTTAATTATATTCTAGTCATGTTGCCTTCCAGAATTTCCCCTACAGGAATTTTAATGCAGAGGGAAGATATTATCTTAGAATGGATCTTTTTACTACACAAACCAAGTAAAAAATTAAAAACTTATGTGGAAAAAGTCTCTGTATTAATTATAAAAGGAAAATTGAGACTTCATCAATTAGCAGGTACAGACCCAGCAGAGATTATAATACCTTTTATTGCTGACGAAATTAAAAAATTATGGGAAGACAATAAACCATGGCAAAGAGCTTGTGCTAATTTTTTTGGTAGAAATTAATAGCAACTATCCAAAAATTGATAGAATTAACCTTAGAAAGATAATGACTTGGATTCTTCCCTGAATTGTATGTGATTCACCAATAACTGGAGCCCATACATTTTATACTGATGTAAATAACTCAGGAAAGGCAGGTTACAAATCAGAAGAATTAAGTAAGATGGAACAAAGTCCTTATAATTTTGTCCAAAAGGCAGAATTATATGCTATTCTCATGGTACTAAGGGATTTTAAAGGACCTCTTAATATAGTTACTGATTTACAATATGCAGAAAGAGTTGTCTTGCATATTGAAACCACTGAATTTATACCAAATGATACAGAATTGACTTCATTATTCATACAGGTTCAAGATATAATCAGGAATAGGCTTTATCCCATATACATAACGTCCATCTGATTCCATATGGGTCTGCCAGGTCCTCTAGCACAAGGTAATACAGAAATTGATTGATTATTGATTGGAAGTGTGTTGCAGGCCTCAGAATTTCATAAGAAACATCATGTCAATAGCAAAGGTTTAAAGAAAGAGTTTTCAATTACATGGCAACAAGCTAAGGAGATTATAAAGAGATGTCCTACTTGCTTTTTCTATAACCAAACACCATTACCAGAGTTGGTAACCCAAAGGGTACACAAAGGAATGAGATCTGGTAGATGAATGTGTTCCATTATAGAATTTGGAAAATTAAAATATGTACACCACACCATTGACTCTTATTCAGGTTTTCAATGGGCAACTGCCTTGAGCTCAGAAAAGGCTGATTCAGTAATCACACATTTATTAGAAGTTATGGCCATCATGGGTATACCTGCACAAATAAAGACAGACAATGGTCTAACATATGTGTCTAAGAAAATGAAACAGTTTCTTGCTTATTATTATATAAAGCATGTTACAAGTATACCAAACAATTCCTACAGGTCAGGCAATTATAGAAAGATCAAATAGAACTATAAAGGATATGATAAACACCCCAGAAATAGATTGCATAATACTTTATTAACCTTGAATTTTCTTAATGCTAATGAGAAAGGAACAACATCAGCAGAGAGACATTGGATAATAGAAAAAACTTCTGAATTAAACCAGCCAGTATATTTCAAGGATGTGCTGACCTCATAATGGAAACCAGGAGATGTGCTATGTTGGGGAAGGGGTTTCACTCTTGTTTTTACAGGAGAAGAGAAGCTATGGATGCCATCAAAATTGATAAAGATTCAGTTTGAAAAAGAGAAACCTCTTGAGAAAGAGAAATGATGGCTCATCCACAGAGGTGACAATCATATAGGTGGTAAGAAAACCTTATAAGGTTTGGGGCATGGTTCTGTTTTTGTCTTTGCAGGAAAATATTCATCTTCAAAGAGTGGACAGACCTTGGGCATCTAGATGCCTAAAGATAAAAGATAGCTATCCAGAAAGAATCAACAAGCAAAGAGAAATCTGCCTTATGATGCTGTATTATCTGCATGGTAAAATTTGATTATTTGGACATGTATAGATCTCTACTTAAAAATAAGAGCTGGCTTTGGAGTTGGACAATGGCTATCCTTCTCTAAATCTAAGCATGTTGTTAAAAGAAAAATTCAGAATTTCTGTCTCATGTCAGGAGCCATCTGGTATGGGACAGAAAGAAGACAGATTTTAAGGAAATATTTTACTTTTCTCCATGCTCATTTTGTTTATATTGTAGCTTTCATTAAATATATGTCTATATGAATAATGTTTAAGTTTTCCACAATGAACAATAGATTTTCCTGCAGTAATCTTTGAAGCTTCCAGAAAGAAGATGGGACCCCACAACAACAACTCCACCTGGTTGATATGATGTCATGATGCTGATAGCACTACTATGAGACTGTTTTTTTGGGTACCAGCTGTGGAAATGGTGCACCTTCTTACAACATTCTGGCCAGAAGTCCAAACAGAAACTTCAAAACAAACAAACAAAAAGACCCTATTGACTACTCAGATACCATTTGTAATTATACAAAACTGCAGTCTTGAAGCTTAACCATCATTTTATTTTTACAGGATCCCATAGAAAAATATCACCCCCATGACAGAAGGAAGCAATTCTAAAAAGCGACATCCCTTCTCCCAACAAAGTTTATCCTCACAGTTAGAGACACCATTTAGGGGTTGATTATTACTTGCATAGGGTTGGGGGTTGGGGTGGAAATTATGTAGGTCTAGAGATCTCAAAAAAAGGAAAATTGAATGGGATAATAGATAATTTAGTGTGACTTATTCACACTAATAATAATAATAGTGAGTAATAGAGTGAATACTTGTGAGCTATTATTTATGGACAATTTATACTGGTATAGTTTCTTATATATTGATATAAGTTCAAGTTATATTTGTTATTTCCATTTACAATATTTGTACACCTATGCAAAGTTATTTTGTTATATTGCATGTTTCTACCTCTGTTTAAGACATTTTGTATATTGATACAATTTTAAGATATATTTATCATATTACATTATATATTTCTATCTCTGATTAAGATACTTATACATTGTTTACATTTTGATGTCACTGTCCTCCTTTATTGCAGAGTTTTTAAAGATTATTTAATATTCTGATATGAAGTCTTAATCTTTAAGTTATATAAGGGTTAAGTATTATAGGTCAATAGTCATTCATGTTTGTTATGCTTTTAGTCAGATTAATAAGGCTCTTTAGATACATAGAGGTTGTTTTCTGCATAGATAGGTAACCTTCAACTACTTTAAAGATCTGTAGAACATGGCATTTAAATAACTTAGGATTCTTTTGACATGAGACACAATTGCTCCTGGCAGCACCAACCTATTCCTGAGAGAGTGTTGATCACCAAAGTCACTCCACTTGGAGTTTATCTTCTTCTTGGCACAACTGGCCTTTGGGCAAGAAACTGCCCATGCCTCAACCACTGACAAAGTGCATGATGTCCAGGCTAGATAAGCAGGATACAAGAAAGAAGACTGTCAAATCTTGCCAAGACAGGATAAGATGGTTTTGAAAAATTTCCTGCCTCTGAAATGGTCTGTCAGTTACTCTAGGCCTTAGTCAAAGTTGGTTGCTTCAACATTGCAAATGAGACTTTGGGTGATTGCTCAGGCAGCCAGTTTTCTCTGTCATCTACTGCACATTTTGGAAGCTGCTTGATTGCACTTCCTGCCTACTCAAGTATTATTATCTTCCTTCTCAGGTCTTCAGTGGGGTTGAAGATTAGATAGTTGTAGTTACTGTCCTCTTATGATGTAGCCAAGCCATTTCCAATACAAGACTTAGACTCCTTAGGATAGAATGTTTATTAAAACATTTAGCATACGTTCCTTGCTTAATATTGTTTATGCTGGTTGTAATTCTAACCTTATACTTGATATCTGTTCCTAGTGTACATAGTTTTGTATTGGGTTTGGAACTCTCTTATTTAAACAAAAGGGGGAGGTGCTATGGGAACTCCTTTAGCTATTTCAGCCAATAGCCTTTAAGATACCAGCCTTCTTGGGTGTGGTCTCATACTATTAATGCAGCTGTAAAGCTTGTGCTTGCTCTCTTGCTTCCTGCTCTCACTTCCGGCTGCTAGACTCTGTTCCTGTTCCGGTTTGTGCAGAGGACTGTGATCTGTAAGTCTTCCCTAAATAAATAATCCTTTATTATATGTAATTATGAACTAATGTGGTATTATTTTGTATCTTCCACCATCACACCCCCTCATGTTCCCCTCCAACTGCATGTCTTCTTTGTCTCTCTTTTTTTAGCCGTTAAATCCAATTAGTGCTGTCCATATGTGCATGGCTGTGGGGCCATCCAATGTAGCATACCTGAAGACAACTGACTCTTTCTGATTGAGAAGTTATCAACTATCAATAGCTTCAGCTTCAAGTCAGGCATGTGGCATATGCCTTTAATCCCAGTACTGGTGAAACACAGGCAAGTAGATCTCTGAGCAAGTTCCAGGATAGCTAGGGCTGCACAGAGAAACCCTGCCTTGAAAAAAACAAAACAAAAGATCTTCAGCCACTCGTGCGGTTCATGTACTCTTCTCCCATCCATGCTGGAATGTTGTCTGGCTTGATGTTGTGAAGGCAACTGAAGCTGTGTGATTTCCTAAGTCCAATGGCCCTGTCATGGTTAGAAGACAGTGTTTCATGGCCTCTAGCTCTTGAGATGTTTCTGCCTCCACTTCCCTGACATTCCCGGAGCTTACAGAGAGAGTGTGTGACATGGATGTCTCATCCTTGACTGAGCACTGCTACAGACCAAGTGCACTTTGACAGTTATAAGTCTCTGTGTGTGTGTGCCGTACACTGCACAGCGTTGCTTCTCTGGTGAGGACTGGGAGCTGTACCAGACTGTGGGTATAGAGATAGGTATCTATAAGGCAGTTTTATAACACACCCATTTAGCAATTGTAGCAGATTTTCCCCAGAACCTCTGAGCTTCCTTGGGTTCTTGGCCAGATTTACAACACCATTAAATGAGTTGGGTTTTGTTGTTGTTTTAAAATGTTATTATTTATTATTTTAAAGTGTGTGTGTGTGTGTGCATGTGTGCATGTGACTTCAGGTCCCCTCAGGAGCTGGAGGCATTTGCATCCATCTGGAGCTGGATTTACAGGTGTTTGTAATGGCCTGGTATGAATGCTGGGAATGGAACTCAATTCCTCTGCAAGAACAGTGCATGCTCTTTAATCACTGCACCATCTCTCAACATCCATCTAGCTATTATCTATCTATCCTCTATCTATTATCTATCTATCTATCTATCTATCTATCTATCTATCTATCTATCTAGTTTTTTTTTTTTTTTTTTTTGAGACAGGGTTTCTCGTGTAACAGCCCTGGCTGTTCTAGAACTCACTTTGTAGATCAGGCTGGCCTCAAACTCACAGAGATCCACCTGCCTCTGCCTTCCAAGTGCTGGGATTAAAGGTGTGTGCCACTACTGGCAGGCCTATTTATTTAGTTTTGAGACTGGATTTCCCTATATATCCCTGTCTGGCTAGGAGCTCATTGTGTAGACCAGACTGCCCTTGAACTCACAGAGATCTGTCTACTATTGCCTCTGGAGTGCTGAAATTAAAGATGTGTGGTTCCATGCCCAGCAAGATTTGTTTGTTGGTTTACTTCTTTTTTGTTTTGTTTTGTTTTTTCCCTTTTTTTATTTCCCTTATATTTATTTAGCTCTACATTTTTCTCTGCTCCCCTCCCTGCCTCTCCCCTCCCCCTTCACCCCTTCCTGAAGGTCCCCATGCTCCCAATTTACTCAGGAGATCTTGTCTTTTTATACTTTCTACATCCCATGTAGATTAGATCTATGTAAGTTTCTCTTAGTGTCTGCATTGTTGTCTAAGTTCTCTGGGACTGTGGTTTGTAGGCTGGTTTCTTTGCTTTATGTTTAAAAACCACCTATGAGTGAGTACATGTGATAATTGTCTTTCTGTGTCTGTGTTACCTCACTCAAAATAATGTTTTCTAGTTCCATCTATTTTCCTGCAAAATTCAGGCTGTCATTATTTTTTTCTGCTATGTAGTACTCCATTGTGTAAATGTACCACATTTTTCTTATCAATTCCCTCAATCGAAGGGCATTTAGGTTGTTTCCAGGTTCTGGCTGTGACAAACAAAGCTGCTATGAACATAGTTGAGCACATGTCCTTGTGGCACAATGGAGCATCCTTTGGATATATACCCAAAAGTGGTATTACTGGGTCTTGAAAAGGTTGTTTCCTAATTTTCTGAGAAATCGCCACACTGACATCCAAAGGGGTTGTACCAGCTTGCATTCCCACCAGCAATGCAGAAGTGTTCCCTCTTCCCCACAACCTCTCCAACATAAGTTGTCATCAGTGTTTTTGATCTTGGCCATTCTTTCAGGGGTAACAAGGAATCTCAGAGTTGTTTTGATTTGCATTTCTCTGATGACTAAGGATGTTGAACATTTCCTTAAGTGTCTTTCAGCCATTTTAGATTCCTCTGTTGAGAGTTCTCTGCTTAGGTCTGTGCTCCATTTTTTTTATTGGATTATGTGATTTTGTTTGGTGTCCAATTTCTTGAGTTCCTTGTATATTTTGGAGATCAGACCTCTGTCTGATGTGGGGTTAGTGAAGATCTTTTCCCATTCTGTAGGCTGTTGTTTTGTCTTGTTGACCATGTACTTTGCTTTACAGAAGCTTTTCAGTTTCAGGAGGTTCCATTTATTAATTGTTTCTCTCAGTGTCTGTGCTGCTGGGTTCTTTTTAGGAAGTGGTTCCCTGAGCCAATGCATTCAAGTGTACTTCCCACTTTCTCTTCTATAAGATTCAGTGTGGCTGGCTTTATATTGAGGTCTTTGATCCATTTGGATTTGAGTTTTGTGCATGGTGATAGATATGGGTCTATTTTCATTCTTCTACATGTTGATATCCAGTTATGCCAGCACCACTTGTTGAATATGCTTTCTTTTTTCCATTTGATATTTTTTGCTTCTTTATCAAAGATTAGGTGTTTGAAGATGTGAGGATTGATATCCGGTTCTTCTATTAAGTTCCATTGGTCCTCCTGTCTGTTCTTATGCCAGTACCAGGCTGTTTTCATTTCTGTAGCTCTGTAGTATAGTTTGAAGTCAGGGATTGTGATGCCTCCAGAAGTTCTTTTGTTGCCCAGGATTGTTTTGGCTATCCTGGGATTTTTTGCTTTTCCAAAGTCTTTGAAGAATTTTGCTGGGATTTTGATGGGCATTGTTTTTTTTTTAAGATTTATTTATTTGGGGCTGGAGAGATGGCTCAGTGGTTAAGAGCATTGCCTGCTCTTCCAAGGTCCTGAGTTCAATTTCCAGCAACCACATGGTGGCTCACAACCATCTGTAATGAGCTCTGGTGCCCTCTTCTGGCCTGCAGGCATACGTGCAGACAGAATATTGTATATTTATTATGTATACAATGGTCTGCCTGCATGTGTCCCTGCAGACAGAAGTTGGCACCAGATCTTATTACCAGTGGTTGTGAGCCACCATATGGTTGCTGGGAATTGAACTTAGGACCTCTGGAAGAGCAGTCAGTGCTCTTAACCACTGAGCCATCTTTCCAGCCCCTGTTTTGTTTTTTTAGATAGGGCTTCTCTGTGTAGCCCTAGCTGTCCTGAAATTCCCTTTGTAGACCAGGCTGACTTCAAACTCATACAGATCCTCCTGGCTCTACCTCCTGAGTGCTGGGATTAAAGGCATATGCCACCACCATCCAACTATTATATTATTATTATTTTATTACTACTATTATTTATTTATTTTGGTTTTTCGAGAAAGGGTTTCTCTGTAGCTTTGGGCCTGTCCTGGATCTCACTCTGTAGACCAGGTTGACCTTGAACTCACTGCCCGCCTCTGCCTCCCAAGTGCTGGGATTAAAAATGTGCACCACCACCACCGCGCACGGCTTTGTTGTTTGTTTATTTTTAAGACAGGGTTTCTCTGTGTATATCAAGCTGGTCTCAATCTCAGAGATTCACTGCCTCTGTCTCCCAAGTGCTGGGACTAAAGACATGCTATCACACTCAACTCTATATTATTTTTAATTGTGTGTGTTTGTATGTGTGTGCCTTCATGTGGGTATCTGCACTTGAGTGTGTGAAATGCCTTCCATGGGAGCTGGGAAATGAACTCAAGCCCTCTGCAAGATCAGTACGTTCTCTTAACTGCTGAGCCTTCTCTCCAACCCCACCCTTAAAAGAGTTTTTAAGACTTAGGAAAAAACATAGTGTTGTAGGGTGTTCACTAGAGAAGACTGCTCAGACATGGGTTTAAGCCAATAGAAAGTCTTTATTAACTGGCCACAGGCCAGCATTGGGTGTTCAGGATTCCATTGTTACAATGAGCCTTTCTCAGGATGAGCTTTTAAGCACAAAACCCTGTCCTGGGTTTACATACTTGAGTTAACAAGAACAGTTAGTCAGAAGCAGACCTACAGAAGCCAAAAAGCAGGGTTAGTACAGTTAGAGACTTTCCCAGAGCTCTGTGCTTTGATGGATTAGGTCTTTGTTTTAGTTTTGGCAGGTGGTGCTGTCTACGTGCTGAGTTTTACAGCCTGAATGGTACTTCCATCATGGCATCAGTTACGCTAAGGTCTGATGCCACACCCACGAGGGTGTCGCCTGTGCGACAACGATGCCTTTGGTGCGTTGAGCGCAGGAAGGGGGGTTCGTGCCGTTCGCGGATAAGCTTCCGGTAGTTCCTTGGCACTCAGCACTGGTCATGGACTCGAATGGAAGATCTCGTTCACAGCGCTGTCGTAGATGGCTAGCTGCCTCTCTTGTTCTTTCCTGCTTCCTAATAATGTTCCTCGCTGCAGTTGGCCAAGCGCATACTTTTATCAAAGAACCCCTGGATGTTCCTGGGAACAAAGATTCTGATAATAATGAAACTGAGACCGTGCTCCCAATGCCTCCAGTGATTCAAGCCCTTATGCAAGTTCTTACAGATGATAATAAACAATCAGTCGGAGAAATTATGGATGGGCTACAGCAACAGGAGCTTTTCTTAGAAAAGCCTGATGATCTAGGAAACACGCAGATAAAAATCCAGATGTTGGTAGGAAGTCCCCATTTGGGGAATAAAGAAGTCAGGGGAAAATCTCCTACAAATTTGGGCATTCCTACGCGGAAGACTGAAGGAGTAGTAAGTTATAGGATAGGGGATTAATAGAGAAGAAAGAAAGAAAATATTAGACCAACTTAAAGAAGCCTTAGCACGCTGGGACAGGGACTTTGAGCGCTCCCCAGGTTACAGCTATAAGAAGTTTCTTGAGGCAGAATATAGACTAGGGCCATAGCTTAGGCTGGCAGCCAAGAAAAAGGGAACTAATATTAACAGAAATGCTGACAAATGTAATTCTTAGAAGCAGATGATGTGACCGCAATAATAGCCAAAAATATGTTAGTTTCTTTTTTGCCTGAAGCTGTTCCTTCTTGAATTCTGTATATAACCCCTAGTGTGAAACAGTAAAAGCGCAGCAGATTCAAAATGCAATCGTGTGTTCGTGTCTGTCTGTCATCGCCGAACCCCAGCTTTCCTGAGTACCTTCGCCCTCATTCTCCCTCCATCTATGGCTCTCCCAGAGCCGGTCTGTGGCAGTCTGAGGGCCTATTAAGGGCTGGGGCCCTGTTACACATTATATAATCAAGTGAAAAAAAATCAGTAAGCAAAATTACATATGTTGTTGAGCACCTAATTCCAATTCCTGGAGATTGTCAGGAGAATGGATTCAAGGCCAGCCTAGGATACATGAAGCTCAGTCTCAAAAACTCTCCAAGATAAAAATAATGCAAGAAAGATAATCCCTCAGCTTCCCCTTTGTGCACAGTTATGTACCAGGCTTGTTCATCTGGGCCACCAACCAGCTCCCAAATCATTCCAGGGAGATTTCTCATTAGTTATGAGTGCTCAGCCTTAGCTTAGGCTTGTTTCTCACTACCTCTTATAACTTAGCCTGTTTCTCTTCCTCTACGTTTTGCCTAGGGGCTTTTTACCTTTCTTTCATTCGTATATCTTATTCCCACTGCTTCTCTTGACTGACTGGCAGCTGCCTAGCTTTTGGCGCCAGCCATGTTTTCTCCTCCTCCTTCTCTTCAGTCTAGATTTCTTCTATTTATTCTCTCTGCCTGCCGGCCCCACCTATCCCTCTCCTGCCTAGCTATTGACTGATATTTAGCTTTTTATTAGACCAATCGGATGCCTTAGGCAGCAAGGTGAAACATGCAACAAATGCAGCAGAAACAAATGTAACACATCTTTGCCCAGTTAAAATAACATTCCACAGCACAATAGAGTACACACATTGATTAGTACCTGTTAGGAATTTTTCCTAACGAGAGCTCTCTGCTTATGCAAATTCCCAATCAAGTCAAATTAAAAAATATCCAGGTTTAATGGGATTCCTGCGCTCTCAGGTGGCCCCGAGGGGGAACAGGGAGACCGCAACCGCGACCACCAGGAGAAAGGAAAAGGGACCACATGATCCTCCCACATGATCCTCCTTTGGGAACTCACATAAATACTCTGTGGGAGTCGTCAGGGGTCAAGACCTCGCATGCTGGATTTGGAGTCCAGATCAATACAGCTCTCAGGCCTGGGGGCTGGGGGCTACGTTCCCAACTTAACAGTACCTATTGTTAATGTTAGAATAAAGAGAAATAACTGAATGATGCTTAATTAATCCACAGGCTACAGAGGTGAGTATGGCTGACATTTCTTCTCGGTCTTGAAAGATGAGGAAGGGCCTTACCAAGTGGATGTGCTTTCTAGGTATGAGTGTCAGGTGAGCAAGAGACAGAAAATGAAGCCCCTTGGGACATTAGGGGTGAGAGTTCAGCATGCCTGTGTGGCAGGCATGCAGGCATTCTGGCTTGGCACAAAGGCAGCATAATCCTAGGGCAGTTTCCCTCACCTGCCAGGCTCATGCTTTCTATTTCTGGGTTTCAATTCTGTAATAAACAAGCTGTTGAGAAGTAGAAAGTTCTTGTTTTTGTTAAGGCAAGAGTAGGAAATAGTAACAAGTGAGCAAACGAAAGAAGGATATGTATGATGCCCCAGGCCACAGCAATCAAAAGTCACAGGGCCTTGACAAGGTGGGCTACACCATTTTGTTGTTGGTGTCATTTGTTTGTTTTTCTTTTTCAAAACAGGGTTTCTCTGTTTAGCCATGGCTGTTCTGGAACTCACTTTGTAGACCAGGCTGTCCTCGAACTCCCAGAGATCCTCTGGTGTAGGAGTTTCTTTTGTATTTTTATTGTTTTTATTGGTTAAATAAAAAGACTGTCTTGGCCTTTTGATAGGGCAGCCCTTAGGTGGGCTGAGAAGACATAACAGAATGTTGGAGAGAAGGGAAGTGTGGCAGACGCCATGTTTCTCCGACCCAAGATGGACGCTGGTTAGACTCGTACTGGTAAGCCACATCCTAGTGATGATACACAGATTACTAGATATGGGTTAGTTTAAGATGTGAGAGTTAGCCAAGAAGAGGCTAGAGCATATGGGCCAGGCAGAATTTAAATAAATACAGTTTCTGTGAAATTATTTTGGGTATAAGCTAGCCAGGCGCCGGGAAGGCAGCCCTCTCCTCCTCTTGCAACACTCTGCCTCTGCCTCCCCAGTGCTGGGTTTAAAGGTGTGAGCTGCCACTGCCTGGTTAATGGTGCAGTGCCTTTAATTCTAGCACTCTGGAGGCAGAGTCAGGTGGATCTCTGGGAGTTCAAGGTCAGTCTGGTGAGTTTGAGGACAGCCAGAGCTACATAATAGAAAGATTTTTGTTTCTTAAAAAAAAAAAAAAAGTCACGGGGAGGAAAGGGGGGAGGGGTGTCATTTGGTATTGGCCTCTCTGATCCCCAGTTCTAGAAAGGACCTGGGGTAGTTGCTCTTGCTCAGTTATTGGCCCTGCTGTCTTCTTTCTCCTTAGCAAACCAGTTCAGCACACTGTCACATCCCCTCCGTTCAGTGTTCTCGGTGCCATCTCCCCTGTGCCTAGGTCTCCGTGCATTGCCATCCCCATACCTGCGCCTGTCTCCTAATCCCTGAATGCTGAGTGGCTCAGCAGACAGGCCCAGGGAGCTGGTGATGGAGGGCAGGGCTATATTAGGAGCTTGGTACCCAGAGGTGACAAGGAAGAGCTGAGCTCCCTTCCTCCTTCCCTGGAGAAGTACATACTTTTGTGTACCTCCAAAGCATTGCTGGTGTGAGCCTGGCGGGAGGGCCCCAGGGCAGGTTGGGTTTAGGGTTTAATGTAGGAGCTGAAACAAGAAGAGATCCAACCTCAAGTGGTCAGAGGATGCATAAGGGCTGAAAGGAAGCGATGGTCAGTGCAGAAAAGTTCCATCACAAGCAGCAGTGGACGGCTTGGATCCTGGCTGGCACAGGAGTGAGTCTGGGCTGGGACAGGTGCCAGCTGTCCCCAGCTGCCCCAATGTTTGTGCAGTTGGTGTATCATTCTGACACACTCAAGAGCTCACACATGCCTTGACTCCCATTCTTGCAGAGAGGCCCAGACCCGTGCAGCGAGTCAGCAGCACACGTGCTATGACCTTTCAACTTTTCCTCTGCGCCAGGTCTGCACGGAATCCTTCCTGGAGCATAGACTCTGGCCCATGTGCAGATTCACACCTGCCTAAGTTTCCCTTTGCCAGAAGACCTTAGGGCTCTCCCTCAGGTATAGTTAAAAAAAAAAATAAAGCAGCTGGTCATGAGAGGAGGAAGGGAACACAGAGAGCAAGGCTGAGCAGACATCAGGTGGTACAGGAGAAATGCGAGAGACTAAGATCCAAGAAGTCAGCATAAGGGCCAGGCATGGGGATTCTAATTATGGTCCCAGGACTTGGGAAGCTGAGGCAGGAGGACTGCTACAAGTTCAAGCCAGCTTGGGCTACAGAGTAACAGCATGAGAACTTATCTAAAGAAGAGAAGAAAGAGAAAAAGTCAGGCGTGATGACATGCACTTGTAAACCCAGCCACACTTGAGAGGTCTCGCAGGAGGATCAGAAGTTCAAGGTCATCTTCACCTATCTAGTGAGTGAGAGGCGGCCTGGCCTCTGACCCGTGAGACCCTATCTCAAAAAGGAAGCAGGATAGGGAGGGGAGTGAGAGACTGAGGAAATAAAGACAAGACAACAGACAGAAAGAAGAAGGAGACTTAAGAAAAAGAACTTAGGGGTGTCCCACGTGCCTTAGCACATGAACTTGGCATAGGTGACATGCTAGTCTATTAAAAAAGAATGAAATGGAACATTTACAAAGCCTTTGACAAAGTGTCCACACATTGCCAATGCTAGGTGAGAAGTCAATCTCTCCTCGCCTGTAGGACCCAGACAAATCATTAGTGCCAGACTTTGCAAGTCTCCACAGTGGCTCCTTCACCAACTGTTAGGAAAGAGGCAAGAAGCTTGTTTTTCAGAGTTCATGTTGCTCTTGGCATTTATTTCAGTTCATTGGCCTCCACTCAGACCCTCTTGCAAGCAATGGCATTTGGAGTGGAAAACAAAGGCAGTCCAGAAGACAACCTGTCAATCTCACGTTCGTCTCCAAGGAGCTCAGAACACTGCAGCTAATTCAATGCACAGAAGCCTCAAGCTCAAAGAGACACAAGACAAGATCGCTATGAAGTCCTTAGAGCTCCAGAGAGAGCTCATGCCTCCAAATCAACTTCGTTTTTTATTCTCTCTCTCTGTCTCTCTCTCTCACTGTCTCTCTGTCTCTCTCTGTCTCTCTGTCTCTCTGTCTCTCTCTCTCTCTCTCTCTGTGTGTGTGTGTGTGTGTGTATGCACACATGCATGCACAGGGTCTCTCTATGTAGCACTGACTGTTCTGGAGCTCCCCATATAGACCAGGCTAGCTTAGAACTCACAGAGATCCTCCTGCCTCTGCCTCATGAGTGCTGGGACTAAAGCTGTGTGCCACAGCACCTGGTTTTTAGATTGTCATTTCATATGAAGTCCCACAACTATAATTCCAGCACCTGGGAAGTGGAGACAGGAAAATGGGGCGTTTACGGTCATCCTAGACCAGCCTGTGCTACATGAGACCTTGTCTCAATTTTTTTAAAAAAAATCTGTTGTGTATCTTCACTGTACATGGCATTATACTGTGTAAGGACAGATTCAAATAAGCATATATCTGAACATTGAGTGCATGCCCTCATAGCTGCCTCCTACCTCCTACCCCTCCCCCATCAGTCCCCTCCCTTTCCCTAGGCAGCTTTAATCCTTTCCTATCATAGGTACAGAGATGATTTTATACCTGTGAAGAAAACCTAGAAACTGTGAAAGAGAAACATACATTATTAATCTACTTCATATTGCTTGTTGCGCTCAGTTTCCCCTGAAATGACATAATTTTTTTCTGCAGTTCAGCTGAAAAAAATTTCCTTTGTGTACATCTCCCAAATTTTCTTCCTCCATAGTGTATGTGCTCCACATCTTTTTCCTCCGTAGTGTTTGTGCCCCACATTTTCTTCCTCTGTTCCTGGGCACCTAGGCTAGTTCCATGGCTTAGATGTTGTGAACAGTGCTGCAGCAAACACAAATGGGCAAACATCTGTGCTATGTCGATGTAGAGTTTGCCAGGTGTGATATAGCAGGCCATATGGTAAATCTTTCTGTTTTCCTTGTGGGGCAGTGGTGTGGTGGCTGTAGCCGAGGAAGCACACACCTTTAATCCCAGCACTCAAGAGGCAGACGCAGGCAGATTTCCGAGTCTGAGGTCAGCCTGGTCAACAAAGTAAGTTCCAGGAAAGCCAGGGCTACACAGAGAAACCCTGTCTTATTTTTCTTTCATATGTATGTATGTTTGCCTGCTTGTCTGTGTGCAGGTGCATGCAGTGCTCTTGGAGGCCAGAGTGGGCGTCAGAACCCCTGGAACTGACTGTTGAGAGTTACCGTGTGGGTGCTGGGAGTCAGACCTGGGTCCTCTGCAAGAGCAGCAAGTGCTCGTAGCTGCTGAACCATCTCTCTAGTCCTATCATGTTTTAATTCACTGGGCAGGGTGGCAGATTTTAACCACAGCACTTGGGAGGCAGAGCAGGCAGACCTCTGGGCATCTGAGGACAGCCTGGTTTACATACTGAGTTCTAGGCCAACCAGGGTTACATAGTGAGAATATGTCTCAAAGAGAAATAACTTTTTACATTTGTCTTAGGGTTTTTATTGCTGTGAAGAGACACCACGACCACAGAAACTCTTAAAAATGAAAACATTTAATTGGGGGTGGCTCACTTACAGTTTCAGAGGTTCAGTCCATTACCATTGTGGTAGGGAGCATGGTGGCATGCAGGCAGACATGGTGCTGGAGAAATAGCTGAGAGTCCTACATCTTGCAGGTAACAAGAAGTCTATTAAGATCCTGGGCGGTATCTTGAGCATAGGAAATCTCAAAGCCTGCCCCCACAGTGACACACTTCCTTCAACACGCCCATACCCACTCCAACAAAGTCATATATCCTAATAGTACCACCCCTGGGGCTGGAGGGATGATGGCTCAGTGGTTAAGAGTACTGGCTGCTCTTCTAGAGGTTGTGAGTTCAATTCACAGCCATCTGTAATGAGGTCTGGTGCCCTCTTCTGGTGTGTGGGCATGCATGGAGGTAGAATGTTGTATACACAATAAATAAATAAATTTTTTAAAAAATAGTGCCACTCCCTATGAGCTTATGGGGACCAAATACATTCAAATACCACACATTTTATTTATTTATTATTTATTTAGTGTGTGAACACATGCTGCAGTGCATATGTGGGGCTCAGAGGTCAATTTGCAGAAGTTAGTTTTCCCATTGATGGAATTATAGGTCTGTAAAACCATTCCCCATTTATGTAGTGGTCAGGATTGAACACGGGGCCTCATGTATGCTAGGCAAGCACTCTACCAACTGTGTTATAAACCCAGCCCTTAAATTAAGACAACTTTAAAGTACTACATTGGTGGAGGTGCAGGAGAGGTTCCTTGGCAGTTAAGAACACTGGCTGAAGTTGGGCAGAACTCTGTGAGTTCGAGGCCAGTCTGGTCAACAACACTGGCAGATCCTCCAGAGGGATCTGATGCCCTCCGTCCTCCACAGATGTACATGCAGGTGAAATACCTATGCACATTCAAAACCAGAGAAGTTCTGAGTTATGGTGAAGTGGAGAGATTTTTGCCATGGCCTCATGCTGTCTGGTGGCATTCCTAGCTTTCAGACTGGTGGAAGCTAGTGGTTTGCTGAGAATACATTCTTAAGGTTTGCATAGTCACAAGATTAGGTCAGACATCGGGGTAGACAATGAATGTCTTTCAAAGGGACTGAAAATAGCCCAAGATAATTTGGCTCTTGTCTGCAACATTTTAACTCTCTATAAGCAGGAAGTTCAGTCATTTGGCCTTGTATTAATAGTCTCTCTCTCTCTCTCTGGTTTCTCCACCTCTCTCCCTCCCCCACTCCCTGACTCTGTATGGTAACAGTACTATGTGATCATGTCCCCGACTGGTCCTGGTCCAGTGGCAGTCGTTTGAACCAAGAGGGTTTCTCAGATCTCATGATAGGTAGCATGGAATCTCTGCCCTGGAGACAGACTTTTCTGCAAACAAAGGTGGCGTTCAGGAGGCCCAGAGAGCTGCTTCCCTTGGCAACACTGAGGTGAGCTGCTGGCTCTTGGTAGCACCTAGGGTCCAGGCTGCCGCCTGCAGAAAGAAGCACACACTGCACCCCTGGATCTGTCCACAGTCCACACTCAGGGATTCCCTTTCAGTCCTTCAGTATTGTGGTTTCTGTTAAGGTTCCTAAAGCTTCGATCATTCCAAGAACCAGATTGCTCGCTATCCCTTCATGTCAACAGGACCCATGAGGAGTTGTGGCACTGGGGACGATTGTCCCAACACTCAGTTTCGAAATTTCTTTTGTCAGAACCACAGGACGCTGTGAACCAGTGTCTGCCTGAGAAAGCCACAGTAGGAAGGAAACCCAGGCATTTTCCTGGAGTGTCTTCAGAGGACAGCCATCTGTCTTGAGCGTCACACGTGACTCAGACCCTTGTTAGCAGCAAGCCTCACGGCGCAGCGAAGCAATACCCACTTCTGACCATACAGCCAACTACGCTGGCCTCAGTGACCCCTGTCAGCCCCAGGCGGGCAGCTGCAGGAGGCTCGGCATCCTGCTGAAGTCACCTGCAGTTCAGCAGTCCATTCATCCACAGATGAGCAGCTCAGGGCTTTAACGGGGAAACAGGAAAGTATTCTTACTCTCGGCCCCTTGCTGCCTAAACGGACATTCAGGACAGCGCACCACACCTTCAGCTGGTAAGGAATGGAAGTTGTTCACGTTTCCGCTTCTACCCAGGAGAGGAAGCATCTGTTGGTCTTAATTATACCCTGCTATGTGGCAAGGGACAACATGTCTGAGTGAAGACCGGGGAGAATTTAGGTTAGAGAACAGAAAGTTTAGTTTTACTAATCTCTCTGTTTCTGTCTTGCTTTAATAATTTTGGTTGTGAGCCTAGCCTTTAACAGCTAAGCCATCTCTCCAGCCCGTGTCTCTTTCTGAGGACAAGAACTCAGATAGCTAAGGCTGGGTTTGAGATGCAAGCTGACCTTGAATTTCATTTTTAAAAAGAATTATTAAAATATCATCTATGTGTATGTGCATGTCTCTCTCTGTGTATGCCACATGCATGCACACGTCTCCAGAATCCAGAAGAGAGATCAGAGCCCCTAGAGCTAGAGATATAGGCAGTGTGAGCTACTGGGCATGGGTGCTGGGAACAAACCTTAAGCCCTCTGGAAGAGCAAGAAGTACCTGCTGACCAGAGCCATCCCTGGAGCCCTAACCTTGAATTTATGAACCGTCCACCTTCACCTCAGAAGTCATCATCACTTCCAATACAGGCATGGGCCATCACGTCCATTTCTGCAGTGCTGGGGATTGAACCCAGCTTTGCACACACTGGGCTAGCATGCTACCTACTGAGCTACACATCCCAAGCCCCTAGTTTTGTCTTTTCCTGGATGCTACAGATCACATTCATGGCTATGGGTATTCCCAAATACCTGCAAAGGCTAGCTCTCTGCCACTGAGCTACACCCCCATCTCAGAAAATTCAGTTTTGACCATGTCAAGTTTAAGTTCACTAGGAATTTTGAGAAATTAGCTATATAAGGCTTGGGGATCAATTTTCATATGTATCACTGGCATTGAGGGAATTGTTGAGTGTAGGATAGTCTGAGAATGATTTGTAGCAGGACAAATATATCCAGGATAGAGCCCTGAAAAGGCATTGTTTAGAACATTGATGGGGAAAAGGGGATGGGTAGTAGTGGTGGAGAAGGAGGAGTCAAGAATCTAGAAGAATGTTTGACTGAAAAACCAAACCCACTTCTGCCCCAGGAGGTGACACAGCCCTCATTAATGTTCCCCAGAGAAACAGAACATATAGCAGACACACAGTTCGTCTAGATATCTCTCTCTCTGTCTCTCTCTCTCTGTATGTGTGTGTGTGTGTGTGTGTGTGTGTGTGTGTGTGTGTGTGATGCACGTGTCTGTGAGTGCTCCTGCCTGTGGTTGTTGTTGAGGTCAGAGGACATCTTACAGGAATCAGTTCTCTCCTTCCCCCATATGGAACACAGGATGACAAGCCAGTGACCTGGAGTTGCCTAGAAGGATGTTAAAGGGGAGAGTAGGTCAAAGAGCCGGTGGGCCAGGTGACCTGGGGCCCTTAGGGCCTAGGAACATAGTAGCTTTTTTAAAAAAAAAAATTTATTTATTATGTATACAATATTCTGTCTGTGTGTATGTCTGCAGGCCAGAAGAGGGCACCAGACCTCATTACAGATGGTTGTGAGCCACCATGTGGTTGCTGGGAATTGAACTCAGGACCAGTCTCCAGCCCAGTAGCTTTTAGATCTGATAAATGGGAAACCTTAAAGGATTTAAGTACAGGACTTCCAAGAACTGATTTCCTACTTATCTATTTATTGTTTGTTTGGTTCTTTTTTTTTTTTTTTTGAGGTGAGTAGGGGTAGGTGGGTATTTTTTTTTTTTAGATTTTATTTATTTATTATGCATACAACATTCCTTCCATGTACACCTGCACACCAGAAGGGGCCACCAGATCTCATTACAGATGGCTGTGAGCCACCATGTGGTTGCTGGGAATTGAACTCAGGACCTTTGGAAGAGCAGTCAGTGCTCTTAACCGCTGAGCCATCTCGCCAGCCCCATCGGTAGGTGGGTATTAAGATAGGCTCTTATGTTGCCTAAGATGGACTTGAACTTATTATATAGCTTGTAAAAACCTGGAGTTCTGAACTACAGAGAAACCCTGTCTCGAAAAAAAAAAAAAAAAAAAAAAGACCTGGAGTTCTGGATCTTCCTGCCTCTGCCTGAGATTGCAGGCATATGCCACCATGTCTGGTTTTATTTATTGTTTTTTATTTGTTTGCTTTTCAAGGTTTTTCTGTATAGCCTTGGCTGTCCTGGAACTCTCTCTGTAGACCAGGCTGGCCTTAAACTCACAGAGATCTTCCTGCCTCTGCCTCCTAGGTGCTGAGATTAATAATGTGTGCCATCACTGCCTGGGTTGTTTACTGGTTTTTAATTTTAAATTGAATAAATTGTGCCAGGTGGTGGTAGCACAGGCCTTTAATCCCAGCACTTGAGAGGCAGAAGCAGGGGGATCTCTGAGTTCTAGGCCAGCCTGGTCTACAGAGTGAGTTCTAGTACAGTCAGGGTTACACAGTGAAACTGTGTCTTGAAAAAAATAGTAAATTAAATGTATGTGCTTATGTGAGTGTGCATATTTGCATTAGCTCATGCATTCAGATCCTTGAAGAATCCAGAAGAGGGCATCAGGTCCCCTGGAGCTGGAGTTAAAGAGATGTTAGCTGCCTGATGTGGGGTTGGGAACTGAAATCTGAGAGCAGCAAGCACTCTTAACCACTGAGCCATCTCTCTGTTTGGGTTAAGGCTTCACCCTAGTCCCTGGCACCCCTATACCCAAAGAGTCTAAAATGTTTTTAAGGCTTCACCCCAGCCCATGGCACCCCTACACCCAAAGAGTCTGGAATGTTTTGGTGGAAGTTCCATCCCAAGCCCCCTCCCCTGGGAGTTGCCTCAGTCCAGACTCCACCTCTGAGAAAGCTCACCGAACGGCGACCTCTCCCCCAGAGATGCCCATAACCATGGGTATTTAAACAGCAACCCAGAGAACAAACATGTGGTTTCCTGGTTTCCTTCCCCATCTCCTCTCTGAGGGCCTGGAAGGCCACCCGGGAGTGTTAGTATCCATTAAACCTGGGCTTTCTCTAATTTGGTTTGATTTTTATTATTGTGTAGGCAGAGGGGTTTTCAGGCTGTAAAAACTTTTTACTCTTCATTTTATTGATTTTTGTTTGTTTGTTTCTTTGTTTCTGTTCTTGAATGTATTTTTATTTGTTTTCTGTGTATGTGTGTGGGCACTCTACTCTTATCGAGGAGCAGGTGGCAGGTCAGAGGACGACTTTCCAGAGCAGAGTTTCTTTTACTATAACATGGGTCCTGGATTAAATTCAAGTTATCTGGGGGCTGAAGAGATGGCTTGCTCTTCCAGAGGACCCGAGTTCAATCCCAGTACCCACATAGTGGCTCACAACCGTCTATAATGAGACCTGGTGTCCTCTTCTTTTGTATAGGCATACATGCAGGCAGAACACTGTATATATTAAAACAAAAGCTTTATAAAGCCGGATGGTGGTGGCGCACACCTTTAATCCCAGCACTCAGGAGGCAGAAGCAGGCGGATCTCTGTGAGTTCGAGGCCAGCCTGGTCTACAGAGTGAGCTTCAGGACAGGCTCCAAAGCTACAGAGAAACCCTGTCTCGAAAAACAAACAAACATACAAAACGAAACAACAACAGAAAATTCAGGTTGTCAGGCATCAAGCACCGTGACCCACTGAGCCATCTTGTCAGTGTTAGTGTGTGCATATGTGTGTGTGTGTGTTTTGAGACACGGTCTCATTGTAGCTCAGGCTGTCCCCAAAGCCAGCCTTGAACTCCTAATCCCTCTGCCTTTTTTTTTTTTTTTTTTTTTTTTTTTTTTTTTTTTTTTTTTTTTTTTTTTTTTTTTTTTTTTTTTTTTTTTTTTTTTTTTTTTTTTTTTTTTTTTTTTTTTTTTTTTTTTTTTT